>ML805437.1:82896-94162 GCA_009831015.1 Picea engelmannii
ACAGATTCATTTCCATCCATCTTAATGCCTAGCAATTTAGTTTTCAGGAACAAAATGTGATTTGTGTTGCTAGTTTCATACAATGTTTTAAGAGTTGTCCATGTTGCAGCAGAAGTTGTAGCGTCTCTAATATGTGGAATTATGCTATCTTTAACAGACATGCGCAACAATACCTTTGCCTTGTTTTCGCGCTTCTTTCAATCTTGGATCTATGCTCCTGTCGCACCTGCAGCCGCATCAGATTTTAGTTCAGTTCCCTTCGCAATGTTCCAGACACCATAGCCCTCCATGAGTGTTTGCATCTTGAATTTCCAGTTAATGAAATTTGAGCCATCTAACTTGTTGGCTTCATTGAGGTAGGTCTCTGCCAGTGGATTCGCCATTGCTGCAATTTAGTCTCTGCAAGAAAATCACCAAGGATATGCAACTTTCTATCAAGTTTTCTCCTGTGCTGAGCAGTCGGTCGCTCTACCTTCGGATCCACTGATCCAAATCTATCTCTGTTCTCAGCTTAAATCATGCATGCATCTTAATATCCAAAATATCCACCTTTTTTTTTTTAAAGAAAAAACTTATAACTCCCTCTTTATATATAAAAAATAACCAACATATAACTCCACCTTTTTAAAGCAAAAACTTATAACTCTACTTTTAACAAGATAAAATATAAATTTCTTTAAACTTTTAATAAAGAAACCACTTTGAATAAAAAATAAATCCACTTTTAATAAAAAACTTAAGTGAACACCTTCACCATTTTCTTAATAAATCGTGGCACCTTAAGTGAGCACCTTCATTTAATACTCCAAACCTCACTCACTAAGAATAAAGGTTTTTAAAAAAAAACTCCACACATGTGAATTTTATTCACACTTCAAAACTCCACTCAGGTATGCAAACAACCTCCACGCTCACGCATGCAAATCCGAAATTAAACTCACACAGCAAAGTTTCTCATGCATGCAAATCTGCAATTAAAATCACGCAGCAAAGTTTCATGGATCCTCTTTCCACAAGTCCACGCGACCTCCTCTGTGCCTTGTGGCCCTCACGATTTGCTTTAAAACTCATGCTATACCTCGTGCAAATCGAAGCTTCTCGATTTTAACACAGCCTGCGCCAACAACAAATGTTTCCGCACCTTAGGACTTATTGGACTATGGGGAGTTCGTAGCTCTCGAGTACTCTGACTGCGAGAATGTCCAAATATTTCTGCACTTCTCGAGTACTCCGACTGCGAGAATGTCCAAATATTTCCGCACTGTAACGCTATCTTGGCCGCGGAAGTTTTTCCGTTTTCTATGCCTTAATATAACATTATTCCAGTAGCGCAAATATAATCATGCCTTAATATGCGCCCGCCACCCAGATTTCATTATGATTACACAGATCGTGGACTAAGAGTGTGCATGTGTCCCATGATGGCTCTCGAATTATTTTATGATTCAAACCGTTACATGATTGAATTTCTCTGTACCTACAAAGGAATCATTTCAAATCGTTCAATTCCCAAAGATCATTATCTAAACCCGCCACTTGTCATTCTGATTGTGTTGAATTATAAGCGCAGGTATTTTTCTCAGAAGAACTGTTATATGTTAACAGGTGAAGTTTGTAAATTCAGAATCCAATCAGTGCATGTTGTAGCATCGTGTTTCATGGCGCCTAAGAGAAGTGGGTAAGTGGTCAAATTGGAACCTAAGGGTGTCAAGATTCTTGAGGCATATCCGCAAATGGCACAGAGATTTAGAGATTTTGGTTGGTTTGAATTCCTCACTACCTTCCAAGGTCATGACGAACAGATCTCTTTGGCATTTACATAAAACTTCAATGGTTACAAAGTGGATATTGGGAAATTGCTAATGCTGGTGACAGGACAAACAATTTCCAAGGCTTGCAGGTTAGTGGTTGGAGGAGAACGATGGTGGAAGAAAGAGCATGTAGTTACAGAATTCGCCAATCAATTTTTGTTGCCAGACAAACAAAACCGGGATTGGAGAAAAGGAATCCCTCACAGTTGGATCAGACAGGAATGGCACATTGCTCTGATCATTATCCATAGGTATATCACCTGCGAAGGAAGATTCTTATTGATTTATATCTATCACATTAGGTTATTAATGCATCTAAATGGTGATTATCCTTTAAATTTGTCTTATTTTCTCCTCAAAAGCCTAGCAAAAATGTCAAAAAGAGTGCAGTCACAATCCTCCAATGCAAAGAGTATCCTGTTTCATCAGGTTTTAATTAAGACTCTAGTCGTGTCTGCCCTAAGAGAAATACAAAAACCTTGGAGCTGGCTCATGCAATCCCTAAATCCTGACCCACAGTCCAACAAACAAAAGAAAGGCAAAAGGAAAAGGGATGTTACACAAGAGACAATCATTCCAATTGATGAAACCCCTATTAAAGAAGAATTTCCTACCATCAGGGTAATGAGGACCAACAGAGGTAAGGGACCCAAATGGGAAACAAAAAATGAAATTCTTCCTGAGGCAGATTTAAAAACAGAAGAAGACTTTGATGAAGATTATAATGTTACACTCTCAACCAAGTATAAAGCATCAACAACTAGTAAGAAGAATGTTGCAGTTAAAAGGAAAAAGAAGAAATGTATGTCTGTGCCTCAAGACCCTAGGAGGAACTCTACAAGAGTCACCAACAAGTACAAGCTAAGGCCCAAAGCCATGTTTGATTCCTTAATCAAAAGAGAAGATGTCATAGTGATAGAAGACCATTCTGAGGATGTTAAAGCAGATATCAAATGAAAGACAAGAATGTCCCCAGTACATAAAGAACCATTAAAAGAAGGTAAGCAAATTGTTCTATTCTCTACAGGACCTGTAACAAGAGATGCTACCAAATTGTCAAGAGCTAAAGCATCTGCCAAAGGTATAAGTAGGGTTCTTGAAACTAAAGAAAGTAATCTTGTAGATTCAGACCATATATCAGACATGCTTGAAGCCATGGACTCATCAATTTCAGATGAAGAGCACGGCTCAGGATTGGTTTCTAAGTACCAAATTAAGATGAAAGAACCTCAGGTTGCCATAGATTTGAATGAGTCTACACTTGTTGAAGAGTTCCCCGAGTTGAGGGTTAAAGTCAGAACTGATAAAGAAAAGATCAGAGAGCTCTAGAAGACAGTCGAACAATTGAAGAAATAGAAGGCTCATGTAGAGCAATGGAGTGCTAAGCAACAAGAAAAGATGAACACAACAGAAAAAAGAAAAAAAAACATAAATCAAATATAGGAAATACTTTGATTTTCTTGTTTTAGTCCTTATATTCAAAAGAAGTTTCTGAAACTATGGAGATGAATTTGTTAAAACCAAAAGAGGTTTTTGTTGGAAAAATTTCCTTTCACAAAAACATCTCTTGGTTTTTACATAACTATCACATTTTAATATATTCAGATATATCTTTGAGGCCTAATTTTATGATAAAGCTACAGGAAATACTCTGTTTTTTTTACCTGTTTTAGTCTTTTTCTTCAAGAAAGGTTGCAGAACAGTTGGAGAGGAATTTGTTGAAAACAAAAGTGGTTTTTGTTGGAAAAATTCCACTTCACAAAAACCTCTCTGGGTTTTACACATCCATCACATTTTAAGAGATTCGAATTGATCTTTGAGGTCTATTTTTCTGCGATTTCATAATAAATAATTTTTTGTTTTAGTCAGTAATTTTGGGAGAGGTTGCAGAATAGATGGTGATGAATTTTTGGAAACCAAAAGAGGGTTTTGTTGGGAATGAGTCCCTTCCAAAAAACCTCTCTTGGTTTTTACACAACGATCACCGTTTGAGAGATACAAAGATATTGTTGGACCCTATTTTTCAAGAATTTCCCAGATTTATTTTCATGAAAAATCTCATGGACAACAGTTGACAAGCCACCTCATCAATTCGAATTGGAGATCAGATTGGATATTCTCCTTAATTATTTGAAACAAGAATCTAAATATAGATGAGGAGGTTTTCAGATCCATTTCTTTTGGATCTTGATAGTTTTGTATTGTTTCTATATAAACTTTGTAGAAGGAGAAGTTAGGGGGTCGAAAAATTGGAGATCCAGAGGACTTTTTTGTGAAGCTCCTTGTAAAGGCATTTATGTTCTATTTGACACTTAATAGAAAAGGCATATGGATGGTTAGACACTCTTTTCTACTCTATTTTCTTTCTTCATGCTTGAATTCATTATTCAAACTACAATGCATTTGTTTCTTGATTGTTAATTAATACAGTAAAGAATTTGTCATGGGAATTAATTTGAAGTTTTGATTTTAAGCTGATGTTCTTGTTTCTTTTGATATTCTAAGGAAAGAATTTATGTGAAGTTAACAAATTGAATTCTTCATCTTCTCTTTTTCTTATTGGTTTAATCCATCTATGTGTCTACCTTTTATTCAGTCAATGGGATATGCTATGTTCTGATCTTGATTTTCATGTTATGTTATAACCTTGATCCATTTTTCAACCACCTTATTCAAAAAAACAAATTATAAAAACCTTCTAAACACTTTTCAATAAACCGATGATGCCCTAGATTTTCCTCTCACAGTCAAGTGCAACTTTAGGGACTAACATCTTTTGGCGCTGCTACCAGGGACAGAGACATGAAGTATTTATCCCTAGGAGAATGACAATGATCAGGTCCGCTTCTTGATGGTGAACAGGAAGGGGACAGATACATGACTACAGATATTTCACCATGGCGACTCCATTGTCTAAAGATTAATAGGTGACTCCACTGGATCCAAGCATGGAAGCCATTTTGGCTCAAAGGTTTGTTTTTTATGATTTTTCAGATGTCATTGGTTTTCCAAACCCAATTCCTAGCAGAGTTGAATGGGAAGGTACCCTTCCTACATTTAAAGGCGGAGATTGGGAGGTTCCGACTGAGCATCTGCTAGATTTTCATGAGTTTATTCATGAACGTCAAATTGTGCATGAGGATGTGAAGATCAATATTTTCAAATACTCATTGAAGGGAGCAGTCCTTGACTGGTGCAGATCTCTTCCAGCTTCAAGTATTAACTCATTGGCAAGTTTTCATAATGCTTTCAATATATTTTGTAAAGAAGATTTTTCAGCTGAAAGTCTTTTTGAAAATTGTTGTGATGAATTTGATAAGCATATTCAACAGAAAGAAAATTTTTCTTTTGATTGCAAGAATGAAAATCATGTTGTTGAGGAAGATTTTCCAAATCTAATTGATAATAGGAAAAATGATTTCATAGTTGTGAATGCATTAGATTTTGTTTCTGATGCACCTGTTGTCTTAGATCAGAATGAAAAAATAGTTGAAGAAGAGGTCTTTCCTCAACTCCTTCAAGTGGATTCCTATGATATGTTGTTACATGCGATTAAGGAGGAAAATCAAGAGGCTGCTCATCAAGAATAGATATATGAGGCAGCATATGGCAATGTTAGATTTGATCAACAGGTTTATGAGAACATTCTACCCATTTGTCATGTACAGTTAGAACCAGTATATAGAAGTATCGAGCAGCAAGCAGAGGTAACCATTTTCAGTTAATAATCTACTTCTTTCTATGATCCGATAGCCATTTATGTGGATTTATGTTTCTCAGAATATTTCAGCCTTGCAATTTTTGGAATTAAATCAGATGAGGGTTGTAGGTATGTATTACAAATTAAAATTCTGTTAGACGTAAAGAATTCTTTTTTGATTTCTATCTACGTTGAAAGAGCTTTGGTAAATTGTTTGATGTTATCATAGCTTCATTGGAAGCATGATGTCACATGATGAGCCAATTTTTATTGGTTAGAAGTAGGCATAGATAGAAGAATAAGCTCACCATCAAGTATGAGATTCTTTTCAGTCTGTTGGTTTGCAGCAGAAAATTTGGTTTCATTTTTGAAATAAAGACTCCATGCCCAATGCATATAAATCACTATTGATAGGGGTAGTTTTGGCTTCAAATGAGGAGAAGAGTTGCAGAAGTTTGGGCCAAATTTGAATGATATTGACTGACTCCATAACCCAATGGACTAGGCACAACACAAAAGAATGTGAATGTTTACAGAGACAAAAGTTTGCAGGTTGTGTTGCATGGATGCATAGAGGAAAAGGCACAGTGATCTGTTTGTTCTTGATGCCTCACGGGGAGAGCATCATCCCCCAGAAGGAGCCAGTGTTAGTCTTTAATTTTGTCTTGATTTAGTGAGAAACTCTAATCCTAAACCCTTCCTACCTGCACTTTATTATTTTCTTTCATTTGATTTTAATCATTGTTTTCAGCTTGTTATGGTTCGCATTTTAGTTCTTTGGATAATTTCTTTAAGTTTGGAGTTTTAAGACATGGTTTTGAATGATGTGTCACTTCATATGCCTATTTGAACTTTACAAATTCAAATTATGCTAAGTCATTAATAGCGCTATTGGAATAACATTATTCCCGTAGTGCAAATATAATCATGCCTTAATAAGCGCCCGCCACCCAGATTTCGTTATGATTACACATATCGTGGACTAAGAGTTCGCATGTGTCCCACGATGGCTCTCGAATCATTTTATGATTCAAACCGTTACATGATCGAATTGCTCTGTACCTGCAAAGAAATCATTTCAAATAGTTCAATTCCCTAAGATTACTATCTAAACCCACCACTTGTCATTCTGATTGTGTTGAATTATAAGCACATGTATTTTTCTCAGAAGAACTATTATATGTTAACAGTTGAAGTTTGTAAATTCAGAATACGATCAGTGTCTGCTGTAGCATCGTGTTTCATGGTGCCTAAGAGAAGCGGGTAAGTGACCAGATTGGAACCTCAGGGCATCGAGCTTCTTGAGGCATATCCGCAGATGGCGCAGAGATTTAGAGATGTTGGTTGGTTTGAATTCCTCACTACCTTCTAAGGTCACGATGAACAGGTATCTTTGGTGTTTGCATAAAACTTCGATGGTTACGAAGTGGAGGTCGAGAAATTGCTAATGTTGGTGACAGAACAAACAATTGCCAAGGCTTACAAGTTGGTGGTCGGAGGAGAACAATGGTGGAAGAAAGAGCATGTAGTTACAGAATTCGTCAATCAGTTTTTGCTGCCAGACAAACAAAATCAGGATTGGAGAAAAAAAATCCATCGCAGTTGGATCATATAGGAATGGCACACTTCTCTTATCGTTATCCATAGGTATATCACCTACGAAAGTAGATTCTCATTGATTTATATCTATCACATTAGGTTATTAATGCATCTAAATGGTGATTATCCTTTATATTTTCCTTATTTTCTCTCAAAAAGCCTGGCAAAATTGTCAAAAAGAGTGCAGTCACACTCCTCCAATGCAAAGAGTAGCCTGTTTCATCAGGTTTTAATTAAGACTCTAGTCGTGTCTTCCCTAAGAGAAATACAAAAACACTGGAGCTGGCTCATGCAATCCCTAAATCCTGACCCACAGTCCAGCAAACAGAAGAAAGGCAAAAGGAAAATGGATGTTACACAAGAGCCAAGCATTCCAGTTGTTGAAACCACTGTTAAAGAATAATTGTCTGCCATTAGGGTAATGAGGACCAACAGAGGTAAGAGACCCAAATGGGAAACAAAAAACGAAATTCTTCTTGAGGGAGATTTAAAAATAGAAGAAGACTCCGATGAAGATTATAATGTTACACTCTCAGCCAAGCATAAAGCATCAAGAACTAGTAAGAAGAATGTTGCAGTTAAAAGGAAAAAGAAGAAATGTGTGCCTATGCCTCAAGACCCTAGGAGGAACTATACAAGAGTCACCAACAAGTACAGGCTAAGGCCCAAAGCCATGTTCGATTCCTCAATCAAAAGAGAAGATGTCATAGTGATAGAAGATCATTCTGCAGATGCTAAAGCAGATATCAAACGAAATACAAGAATGTCCCCAGTACATAAAGAACCATTAAAAGAAGGTAAGCAAATTGTTCTATTCTCTACAGGACCTGTAACAAGAGTTGCTACCAAATTGTCAAGAGTTAAAGCATTTGCCAAAGGTATAAGTAGGGTTCCTGAAACTAAAGAAAGTAATCTTGTAGATTCAGACCATATATCAAACATGCTTGAAGCCATGGACTCAGCCAGTTCATATGAAGAGCACGGCTCAGGATTGGTTTCTAAGTACCAAATCAAGATGAAAGAACCTCAGGTTGCCATAGATTTGAATGATTCTGCACTTGTTGAAGAGTTCCCCAAGTTCAGGGTTAAAGTCAGAACTGATAAAGAAAAGATCAGAGAGCTCCAAAAGACAGTGGAACAGTTGAAGAAAGAGAAGGCTCATGTAGAGCAATGGAGTGCTAAGCAGCAAGAAAAGATGAACACAACAGAAAAAAGAAAAAAAACAGAAATCAAATACAGGAAATACTTTGTTTTTCCTGTTTTAGTCCTTATATTCAAAAGAAGTTTCTGAAACTATGGAGATGAATTTATTAAAACCAAAAGAGGTTTTTGTTGGAAACATGCCCCTTCACAAAAACCTCTCTTTTTTTTTACACAACTATCACATTTTAAGAGATTCAGATATATCTTTGAGGCCTAATTTTATGATAAAGCTACAGGAAATACTTTGTTTTTTAAACCTGTTTTAGTCTTTTTCTTCAAGAAAGGTTGCAAAACATCTGCACAGGAATTTGTTGAAAACAAAAGAGGTTTTTGTTGGAAACATTCCCCTTCACAAAAACCTCTTTGGGTATTTACACAACCATCACATTCTAAGAGATTCGAATTGATATTTGAGGCCTACTTTTCTGCGATTTCATAATAAATAATTTCCTGTTTTAGTCAGTAATTTTGGGAGAGGTTGCAAAACAGATGGTGATGAATTTTTGGAAAGAAAAAGAGGTTTTTGTTGGGAACGAGTCCCTTCCAAAAAACCTCTCTCGGTGTTTACACAACTATCACCATTTGAGAGATACGAAGAAACTGTTAGACCCTATTTTTCAAGAATTTGCGAGATTTATTTTCCTGAAAAATCTCATGGACAATAGTTGACAAACCACCTCATCAATTCAAATTGGAGATCATATTGGATCTTCTCCTTGATTATTTGAAACAAGAAACTAAATATAGATTAGGAGGTTTTTAGATCCATTTCTTTTGGATCTTGATAATTATGTATTGTTTCTATATAAACTTTGTAGAACGAGAAGTTAGGGGGTTGGAAAATTGGAGATCCAAAGGACTTTTTTGTGAAACTCCTTGTAAAGGCATTTATGTTCTATTTGACACTTAATAGAAAAGGCATATGGATGGTTAGACACTCTTTTCTACTATGTTTTTCTTTCTTCATGCTTGAATTCATTATTCAGACCGCAATGCATTTGTTTCTTGATTGTTAATTAATACAATAAAGAATTTGTTGTGGGAATTAATTTCAAGTTTTGATTTCAAGTTGATGTTCTTGTTTCTTTTGATATTCTAAGGCAAGAATTTATGTGAAGTTAACAAATTGAA
Organism: Picea engelmannii; assembly: GCA_009831015.1. Lineage (NCBI taxonomy): Eukaryota > Viridiplantae > Streptophyta > Pinopsida > Pinales > Pinaceae > Picea > Picea engelmannii. The sequence goes on from ML805437.1 coordinate 92,341, forward strand.
GGCTTCATATTCTCTTTTTCTTATTGGTTTAATCCATCTATGTGTCTACCTTTTATTCAGTCAATGGTATATGCTATGTTCTGATCTTGATTTTCATATTATGTTATAACCTTGAGTTAGTTTTCAACCACCTTATTCAAAAAACCAAATTATAAAAACATTCTAAACACTTTGCAATAAACCGATGATGCCCTAGCTTGCCCTCTCATAGTCAAGTGCAACTTTAGAGACTAACACCACCCATGGGATAAACTCAAAGTATCACAAGATACATTAGACACTACACCAAGCTTCATCAACTATCATCGAAGGAATACAACAATACTACAAGAAATGAATCTGCTATGTGCTTCAAGAAGTACACTTTCTACAAATCAACACACTGCATTCAACATCATCATGCATCACTTACAAGAAAAAGAACCAAAAGAACCATTGAAGATGATCATCCAAGGAACTGCAGGCACAGGAAAATCCTACCTTATACATTGCATCAAAGAAACACTATCTTCTCAAGCACCCTTTGGACATAACCCACTATTGCTTCTTGCCCCTACTGGAGTTGCAACATTTAACATACATGCGACCACTATACATGCAGGACTTAGGTTTCCTATCAAGGACATGCGTCCTTTACATGGTCAGTCCCTTGCAGTGTTCCAAGAAGAGATGAAACATATTCACTACATTTTAATTGATGAGATGAGCTTCATAGGATCTAGACTTTTTGTGCAAATTGAAAGTTGCTTGCGTGAGGCATTTACAGAAAAAAATCACTGCTCATTCGGTTCCTGTTCAATAATTCTTGTGGGTGACTTGGGTCAATTACCACCAGTAATGGAAACACCTCTTTATGTAGAAGAAACTCCAGGAAGGCGCTTATGGACAACCTTTACGACTGTAGTCAAGTTGGAAACAATATTCCGTCAAGAAGGCATCTCTGTCACCCAGTCCCGCTTCCGCCAGTTGTTAGCCAACCTTCACAATGCTACACCAACCATTAATGATTGGAACCTCCTTCAATCTAGGACTGATAGATTCTTATCCGTTGAAGAACGTCTATTGTTTGATTCTTCAGTCCACCTATTTGCAACAAACATTCTTGTCGACAACCATAACAAGTTCATGCTTCAATCCTTGAATAAGACAATCGCACGTAGTATTGCAGAAGTACTTGGTGCTTCGAATGCACACCATCATGATGATGATCAATTGGAAAAACATATATGTTATGTATAGGCCAACGAGTTATGTTATCCTGCAATTTATGGGTCCAAGCAGGATTAGTCAATGGTGCTTTCAGAGTAGTCATGCAAATTGTATATGCACCAGGAACTAACCCTCCACATTTGCCAACATATGTTGTTGTGGAATTTGATAAATACATTGGCCCTCCATAGGACCAAACCCAACCAAAGCATGTACCAATTCCACCCATACAAAGGAATAACAAGAAACAAATCCCTCTTAAGATGGCCTGGGCATTGAATATCCATAAATCTCAAGGCATGACCTTGACAAGGTCTACCATTGACATTGGACACATTGAACGTCAAGGCCTGACCTTCACGGCAATGTCAAGCACTACTACTATAGAAGGAATGCGAATAGCACCAATCTTCTCCTTTGAACACTATGAAAAAATGAAGGATGTTGCTTATGTCTCACTACGAAAACAATAAAACAAGAAGAGACACACTTATCTTCTTTGTTGCATAATTTCTAGATTCTTCTATGTTGTAATCATACTTCTATACATGAATTATTTGACTTGATCCATACTTCTATACATGATATCAAAGAATTTCAAATTTGACCTAAA
>ML805438.1:7929-20134 GCA_009831015.1 Picea engelmannii
CCTAGTATGATAGCTAGTTTTTCATCTTGGAGGTTGACTGAATCTGTGGGATAAGATGAAGGTTCAGGCTGCAACATTTTGGAAAGGCAACTTTTGAAATCCTCATTCTTAACTAGCTCCAAAAAAGGTATAGGGATTTTAATCTTTTGAATCTCATTCTCAAAGCTAAAAGAGAAGGGAGGTTTCAGAATCTCCCTAACTTCTAAGGTAGGACTCTTAACCACTGCTTGGGGGTTTTGTGCCTCTTTTTCTTTGTTGCGAGCTGCCACACCCTTAACAAGATTCTCTGTTCTACTAGGTTGATCATAAATGTTAGCTTTCCCTCTTTATTTTTTTACCTTAGGTGGTATCTATTTGGATTTCCACTGGTCCTTTCCCCTTTGCTCAGCTCATTTAGTTGGCTATCCATGAGAGACTCTTCATATGCAGATTGGGTTAAATGAGGAGACGGAGAGGTGTCACCAAGACAATGGATTTCAGGATCAACATATTCTTCCTCTCCTTCATCAATAACCAGGTTATTTTGGAGAGGGGCTTTTATTTTTTGATCATTCCTATCCCTATTTATTTGATTTCTTTGGATGATCTAAGGGGAATTATTGGGTCTTCTGAAATTACCCCTATTATCAACATTTTGGGGGTTCTTAAAGCTTTGCTTTCCTTCAAATTTCAATTTCTCCATTTCTGTAGAAAGTGATTTTACCAATTTTGTCAATTCATCCACTGGAGGGTGGGAAACAGAGGAATAATAGGTTGAAGCTTAAACCCTACCTTTTCTTCTGTCTCTATTAGATTTACTCCTAAGTTTGTTAGTTGCCAATATGTTAGACTCTACTTCAAGGGCTGCATCTTGCATATGAGCCAAAGAGGTAGCTCTTTTTTCTCTCAACAGGAGGAAAAACATAGGGTCAAAAGCGCTTGCATAAGTAATCTTAGCAGAGGTGTCTGTAGGATTTATTTCAGTGGGAATCTTATTGTACATCTTATTAAATCTTTTTGAGAAGTCTGAAACAAATTCCCCCTCTTTCCTCCTAAGTGACCCAAATTCTGTAATATATTAAAGAAAATATTTTTTATCCCCTCAATGTCTCAAGAATGAATCATCCAGAGCTTCAATCCCAGCAATAGATCCAGGAGTCAAACCCCTAAATGATTTCCTAGCCTCACCATCAAGTCTCTATACAAAAACTCTCATCCACACATCTTCATTTTCAATGTTAAGATTATCTGCATAACTATAAAAAGATGAAAGGTGTTCTTCTGCAATTATGTCTTCCTCCCCTGTGAACTTGGGCATGTACTTAAGGTAGTCTCCAACTGGGAGAGCATTCATAGGCTGAGGTAAAACAAGAGGGGTGTATCTAGCAACCACTATGGCATTCATCCTATTTCTAGGAAGATTAGCACCTGCCATTTGGATGTGAACTGTAGGAGAACAAGGAGGAGATGGAGCTTGGACAGGTAGGATTGCAGTTGTGTTTCTAGGGGAAAGGAGAAACGATTGAGTGTTGGAGGAGAATGGTATAGGATTCAAAGGAAAATAAGTTTCCCCCTCTTTAGTTACAACAACTTTGATAGGAGGAGGAGTAGGAAAACCCAAAGTGGGAAAATCTTCTAAGATCCTGGGTCTAAACCACTTTACAATATCAAGGGAAACATGGGTTTCAAAACTTTCTCCTTCCAAATGAAGATTAGAAGGGGGGATTTTAACATGAAAGATTTCAAAATCTAAACTTCTGGAAACTCCAGCAAATGGTATAAAAGGAGAATTGGATACAATTACTGGAGTTTTAAAAGAAGAATCATGTAAATTACCAGAATCACTTGGTACAACAGTTGAAAGTCCTTTTTGAGACGTCTTTCCTTTCTTGATAATCTTCGTTGGGTCAGCTTTAGGTGTTGCCAGAGTTAGTTGTGGAGTAGACCTCATGTGTCTGCCTTTGGGAGCCACAACTGAAACAGTGGAGTCGCCAGGTGCAAGCTGCAATCTTCAAGGTACTGATTTCTGATGCACCTTCAGAATCATAATTTATGTCATTCAATCCCAGGGAAATGTCTTTAATTTGTTCCCCGACAACGACACCATGAATGTTAGTGTTGAGAGTCACCCTTAGATTGCGGAATGATAAGCCGAACACCCATCAAAATGTTTGTGGAGGTAGGTTTATGAGTGGAGGTCAATGGACAAAGCTCAACATAAGAATGTTTTAACACAAAGAACTAGACTAGCAATGCTTAAGAAAATGAGGTTCTCATTAGCTTCAGTCAGTGGTTTAAGGTTAAAGGTGAGAAGGGGGAAGGCTTAGTGAGGAAAGTGGACAAGTCTGCCATGAGCATTCGACCTTCAAGCAGCTTGGTGCAGAAAAACTTAGGCACACGAGCACTCTTGAACTTAAGTTTAAGATACTGATATATATCACAACAACATTATAATCAAACCTCCATTACAATACAACCACAACAACTCATCTGGATCATCCATGCACGAGCATTTCAGCATAAGAGGAAACAGGACAATGAAAGAAAATACTGAAACAGATCATAGCAACATTATAATCAAACCTCCATTACAATACAACTATAACATCTCATCTGGATCATCCATGCACGAGTGTTTCAGCACAATAGGAAACAAGATAGTGAAAGAAACTGACTTCTATTAATGAGAAAGTCTCAGGTCTCATACATAACCAGAGAACAACTCTGCTATAAAACTATTACAAAATAGGGAGCTTAGCGCAATCATCGACCTTAAAAAATTCTTAAATTGATCTATTTATACTCAGATCAGTGGACAATCGCTAGGAGAGTCATCTGGCCATCCTGTCCAAGGCTTTTCGTCTGTGCATCCTTCTGACAGAATGTGCGTGTATCCTTCTGTCAAACGCAAGCTCAGATTAGTATGGGCCTGCAAGAAGAAATCGTCCATTGTGATACCTCAGGTTGACAATTCCGTCTCCCCAGCTAGAGCTTCCATGCCTTCTATTTATGGAGTGAAACAAGGTTTCAACTACCAGTCCTTATTCATTAACTGATTTCTCCTCGGGATCGGGATGAGGCTTGACAACTAGGGGGCGACCACGTGTTGTTGTTGGATTTGGCGCTACACGAGCATGTGATTTTGGGGCCATCGAAAGAGGTTTGGACCCACACCGCTTCCGGGCCCGAAACTCACCACCTTCTGTCATGTAGCTCTCCCTCGATACCGTGGTTTGGATTTCATCTCGCTCAAGGAATTTAACACCCGAGCATGTTGCGGCGCCGAAATGAAGTGTGGCCATTGATCTGGTCGCGATCTGCGATCTAGGTGCACTTGCTATTTTAGTGCCCTCGCTAAACTTTATCCTCCTGCCAATTATAACATCCTTCAAACCGCGCTTAGAGATGGCACTAAATTGAACTGCACAGGGGATCTCTACCGGTGGAAACGACACCCACCTATTTTCCTGTGCTCATGACTATCACCTGTGACCCTTGAAATTTCATGTGATAACACCACCAAGAGCCACTACCCTAGTTTGGTGACCAGATAGATGGTAGTGTCATACAGCTAGATGCCCATGGTCATAATAGGCCGGCTCGTGATGAGACCTCCCATCCACCAACTAATACCTTGAGTGTTTATTTATCTTGCAGATTCCCTTTTCTTACTGAGAAGCCTTTTATTTCTTTCTCGAGAATCCCTAGGCGAAGCATGTCAAAGGTTTCATTTTGGCTTTTAACTCTTTCTAGCTACTTTTACCCTCTAGGCCTTTAGCCCCTTCTTCCCACAAGGCAAGGTACAACCCTTCCTTGTGTGGCAAATCCGAATGCCCGAACAAAGGTAGGGGGAAAATGAGAGGAATAAAGATGGAAAGTGATAAGTATGGAGGGAATGGATGATGACCTTTCATAGACCCACCCAGTGGCAACCTATCTTGAAGGGAGATCAACTTACTAGGGCATCATGTCATCCTTCCAGGTATGAACAAGTTAAAGAGAATAATTTCCAAGAAAATTTTATGAAATGGAGGAGAATTTAATGCAACATATTCAGGTGCTTCAATAATCAGAGTGACACATACCATGATACTCGGACTCATTACCTTGTGGAGCAAGACTTACTGCTACTTCAGGACCAGGCTGGTGGGATGGATGTTGTTGTTGTTGATAAATGGGCTGCACTGAAGAAAAGAGGGGCCCTTTGAGGCCATGCTCAAGTCATCCGGCTCTCAACACCCCATGTCTAGGACCTATGGGCCTCAAGACATGATCTCCTTAGTTATCCCTGGGATAGGGGATAACAGGCCCTAACCCCATCATTACCAGTGAATCTAAGGAGCCAATTTTCATACCTCGGAGGCATTTGTTGAGGATAACTCATAATTTCACTCATATCCAAGGGTTTAAAATTACCCGGGTCCCATTGAGAAGCCATGATTGGCTTTGTTATTAGTGGAGTCACCAGATAATCCTTTTAGGGAACATCAAAGGGAAAAGAGGGAATCACCCTCAGTGGAGTCACCAGGTAAGCTTCGTGAAGTAAAGGCTTACCGAAAGAGTGGCATACGTGCAAAATTGACTTGATGTTCCCCAATAATGGCCCCGAAAATGCTATCGCACAATTTGTACTTGCCCAAATCCTAAAGGCAAGTAGGCCAAGATTGGCATAACACGGTGGTAATTATGTCACTGTCACCTCAACAGGATACCCCTTTCTATTTAGGAGAAGGAAAATACCTACTCCAAGGGAGATGTCCCAAGACCTAGGGGTTTTGAGGAAGGGATAAGGACAAGGTAAACTACCCCTCTCTCTCTAGGTCACTCAAATCAGGTTTAAGTCTTGTTGGATGAAGCAAAGGAGAATAAAGTGCACCTTCCCTTAACCAAGGCAACAGTAAACATTATAGCAAGTAATAAATGATAATGATGCTTCAACAAGATAGTAAACTTGCAAATATATGTTGGCAGTCTATGTATGCAGCGAATGACAAATAGATGATAGTAATAAGTACATGATACAACTGCAATTTATATCAACAAACGTTAATATATCATGTGTGCAACATATAAATATTCATCTATTAGCTGATTCTGCGAGCAAATTCCAATGATGGGCAAGATCACATTCATATGAGCATTAAAATCAAAGACCATTCGTCATCCATACATCAATATTCAATGAGCTTGCACAACATGTATTTTTGTTATTCAAAACATGATATCAAATAGAAGATCTTAAGTGTTGAGTATACATCATGTTATCCTCCCATTCCTAGGGATAACTAAGGAGATGATGTCTCGAGGCCCGCAGGTTGCAAACATGGAGTACCAAGAGGCAGATGAAAAGGAAGAGCCCTTCACTCACCACACATCACCATCTAATCGATGGCAGTAACATCCACCATACCCAGCTTGACCCACAGAGGACAAAAGGTCTTTCTTCATGAGGTAACAAGTTTGATGTCGTGGTAAGTGTCAATTTAATATTTGAAGCATTTGAACATGTTGCAAAGGGTTCTTTCTTGATTTTGAAAATGTTTGCTTGGAAATTATTCCTTTTTCCTCATTTCACCTTGGTGGTCAACATGTTGTCCAAGTAAGTGGGTTACCCTCAAGAAAATGGTTGCTACTAGGGGGTCTCCTTGAAGGGTCTTCGTACCATTCCCGCACTTACTTATCACTTTCCATACTCCGTTTCCGTTTTCTCATCTTTTGGGTTTTAGAGCATATTGACCCAAGAAGGGCTTGTACCTCACTTCATGGGAAGGGGCTGAAGGCCGAGAGGCTTGTAGCTGGAAAAAGATAAAATCCAAATATTAATCCTCCATATGCTCGCCCTAATGGTCCTAAGAGCAATGAAATGCTTCTCCATAAAAATTCAAGGACTTGTAAGATGAAACACACAAGTAATTGTCTCGCTTGTTGAGGGAATGCATTGCAGTGTCTTTTACTTTCCTTGCACATGGCACTCAATGTTTTCTAGCCTCAAGTGGCATTGTGGTTCTCTTAATTTCCCTTGCATATAGTAGTCAATGTTCAGACCTTAATCAAAGTAATGGCAGATAAAAGAGCTTGGAAAAATATTGCATTGAAAACAAGGATGCAACACGCTCTCTGCAAAGGCACCCATAAATGAGACAATATGAGCCCTTGTATGTCAAGAAACCCCATGCCCAAAATTTACACCCCCATCCATATCATACTCTTTTACATGACTTAGTGAGGGCCTTCTTGGGAAACACTCCTTGACTTAGGGAATGATCTATCCAATAGGGCACCTTGACAACCCTCCCATACTTAAATTTGGCAAGTTGTATAAGGTCTTTGAGCATCTGTTTATTTTGAAAAGGGGGAATTTGATGCACATGTTTGGGTGATTCTTTTGTTGAAATAATGTAACTGCAAAGAGTATTCTAATTATTATTGATGTATTATTCATTAGATCAATCGCCTTTTGCAGATTGATCATGTCGAGTATTGTAATTAACCAAATTCCCTTTTGTGAATTGGTCAAACCCTAATTGTAATGGGCTAAATGAAAAGTCAGCCCCAGAATATATTAAAGTGGTTATAACCACCCAGAATGAGAAGTCGTCCCAGCCAGTGAAAAAATACCCCAGTTCACACGTGCCAGATTGTATAAATAAGAGAGGCTAGCACCTCATTTGTTCACTCACTCACTTGATGATCAAAGCACAAGTCTGGAGTTGTAGTTGGAGAATAAGAGAGAGAGAGAGGCGCATTCTTGGAAGAGGACTTTATGTATTTGTTTGAGTTATCTCTTGGAATTGTATTGGCTATCTATATTAAGGAAGTTTTTGCTAGGTTTTCTCCCCCATGAGGGTTTCCTAGGATAAATGATGTGTCTCTTGTGATTGTGTATTTCTCAGTGATCCTATTTATGCTATGGTTATCTAATGAAATAAAAGAAACCTAATAATAGCTTAAACCTTAACATGGTATAAGAGCTAAGCTGAAGAGAGCATCTTTCACAAGAGAAAGAAAAATGTCACTGTCGTCGTACATGCAAATTAGGGCTTTTTATTGAAGAAGAATTTCAACCTCAAAACCATCTAGAAAAGTGTGCCCTAACCCAAGGAGTTCTTTGGCACCTTTAGCACACCTTTTCAGTGGGTAGATCTCCCGAAAAGTGAAACCCTATTTTTCACCGGTACCAGAAAACCAGAAGTACCAAAAGTACTAGAAGTACTAGAAAACCAAAAGTACCAGAAAACCAGAAGCACCAGTCCAGAAATCCGTTGGTCAATTTTGAGGGGGTAAAAGTTGGATTTTTAGAAATCTGATTGCACCATCTTACTCACCTCAGCTCTGTGCATCTATCCCCTGGATCAGAATTTCAAAATTTGAAGTTTGAAAAATTAGGGTTTCCTCATAAAACCCTAAGTTGCAGCTGCAGTCTTAGAACCAGTCGCAGTATCAATTGCAGTTACAGTACTAGTTGAAGTATCAGCCATAGTACCAGTTGCAGTCACCCTTGAAGTTTTTAAGAGTTGGTGATCATTTCCGTTGCTACCAGATGGTGCCACTACTTGCAAATGCTATCAGAGGTATGTACTCACATATGTTTAAATTGTTAAGCGTTAAAGGGTATTTGCAGGAGAAGGGATCTCTTGCCATAGATCCAAAAGGATCTCAAGATCCAACACATTCAGAGGAATAATGAAACCCAGGTGTGATTATTCTGATATGCATCTATTTGTTATGACATTATTTTGATCAGTGTTGCTTGTTGTAGCTATGGAAATCATTCTAACCTTTGGTCAAAATCCGAGTCAAGGTATTAGATGGATTAAAAGTTGAGATCATAGAGTTTACCCTCTAACCCAACCTTCTGTCAAGATATCATATTGTTTTAGTACAGAAGACAGGTTGAAGAAAGCACACTCATTCTTAAGGATAAGGCTCTAGGTTCCAGGTTTGATTAATTAAGTTGATAAGATTCAAAGTTGCACATGACAAGTTGATAACTACCGCTTTACAAGTAAACACTATAGTTAAGATAGCATTCTTTGAAAAGTACTATACTTGGTAGCATGTGAGCATATTGAGATAAATGCTTAATGTAATCATTTTCCTGAAACAACTAACATCTCCTCTAGGAGAAACCTCTTGTGTTAGTTCCAGGTTGCCATGGAGGAATGGTTGATCACAACATTATAAGAGTGTTGACCTCATTTTGTATTGTATTTCTTATTTTTGATCCTTACTTAAGACAGGTCACAAGTGATAGCTTTGAAGGAGCTACTGTGATGATTATTCGTGCTATTGTTTTATCTACTACTATTAAAAGAGTATTATTCTTGCGTGTTGACCTTGTTTCAGTTCACAGGTGATAACTCTGAGGAAGCTATAGTGAAGGTTGTTGAAGGAAACATATTATATGAGACATGAAGCAGACTATGTACATGACCATATACACTCATGTACCAAAGAAGATGAAGAAGAATCTATCTCTTGAGATTTAAAATATCTCATATGATGATTGATTGAAAGGAGCAGAAATCTCCAAAGATGATCGGACATTATAACGGGAAGCAGAACTCGTTTGAAGCATGAATTTGTCTTTCACATCTAGACTTGGTATTCAACACCAAGTATACCCTGTAAGAGATGATGAAGTCCTTATAGACTCAGAAGAAATAGAGAGTAAGCCTGATCTCAGAAAGTATTAGATGAAGAGTCAACTTCCATGACTGGGAGACAGATGTCGTGAGAAGACTAGATCGTAGCTTCAAAAACTTCTAGGAGATATGAAATCTCATGGGAAGATTCCCTTGTTTCAGTGACAAAGAAGGAAGCCAGTCAGAAAGACTAGGATATGGATTTTTCCGTGAGAAGAAAAGTTAGTATTGACTTCCAATATTGATCTATATAGATCAAACATGTTGCAGATGTACAAATCCTGATGTATGTCCAGAGTATTCTCCCAAAAAAAGGGAGAAGACTATGACGAGACACTTATTGAAGAAATAGTTCCAGTATTTATGAAGACAACTAGAACAACCGTGATTCATATATAGTATGAGATGCAGGGTGAGCAATCCCCATATTTAAAACTGAGTGGAAGTTGGTGCAGTACACGAGTTGGGTCATGGAGTCATGACTACAATGAAAGATAGAGTTACCTCCATGAAAGACGAAGATCTATCTTCAGTATCAGTTATTGAACCACTCTCAGTTTCAGATGAAATTGTTGTCGTGATAGAATAAGAGGAGTTACTCTCAGATTTTAGCAGCCACAGTGAGATTGAAGCAGTCATTCTCAGCCTCAGAGTAGCTGCAGGTGCAGAGTCCCAGATTCCAGAAGGAACAGTTGAAGAGAGAGTAGAGGACATACTCCCAGACAGTGAGACAGATAGTGCCTTACAGAAAACACATAGAGCAAGCACTTGATTGTGTAGATTGAATTGCAACTGAGCAAGTGTGCCAAATTGGTACAATGTAATGAGAAACATTGATTTGAAGATTGAAGATAGAAAGACTCATGTCTACCAGTTGAGGAAGGATCTGTACATGTTGAAGCAAGCTCATAGAGCTTGATATTACGTAGGATAGACAGTTTTTCCGACGAGCTTGGGCTTTACCAAGAGTAAAGCTGATTCTAAACTCTACTTCAATGTTATGAATGATGAGCTGATGATATTGTTGTTGTATGTGGATGACTTATTCTTAACTGGAGGAGAAAAACTCATCACCGAATGTAAGAAGAAGCTCGCTTCATAATTTGAGATGAAATACCTTGGTCTAATGCATTATTTTTTAGGTCTTGAGGTATGGCAGAGCCCAGAGAGAATCTTCCTTAACCAAGGGAAGTATGCAGTTGAAATCCTGAACAGATTTGATATGTTGGAGTGCAAGTCCATGAATACACCCATGGAAACGAAGTTGAAGCTTCTGGTCGACACTTCGTCAGAATTGATTGATGCCACGTTGTATAGACAGATCATTGGAACGTTGATGTATCTGACGAACACCAAATCATATATCTCTTTTGTCGTGAACACTTTGAGTCAGTTTCTGGTAGAACCTAAACATGTTCACCTAGTTGTTGCAAAACATGTGATGAGGTACCTTAAGGGTGCATTAGATTATGGTCTCAGTTATGATGGAGATCATAATTTCATACTTAGTGGGTACACTGATTCAAATTGGGCTGGAAGTGTCTCTGACAGGAAGAGCACTTCAGGATATTATTTTAGTTTGGGATCAACCATGATCTCATGGCAGAGTAAGAAGCAATCAAGCATTGCTCTCAGTACAACGAAAGCAGAATACATTGCTACATGTTCTGCTAGTTGTGAAGCCATATGGCTTCATAAGTTATTGACTGGTCTATTCGACCTAGAGATGGAAGCAACCATGATCCTATGTGATAACCAGATACGCATAAAGATTACAAAGAATCTTGTATTTCATGGCAAGTCGAAACACATAGAGATCTGATACCATTACATCCGTGACATGGTGTATAGAGGAGCCATAAAGCTCCAATATGTTAGCATGGATGAACAAGTTGTCGATGTGTTGACCAAGCCTCTATCTCGTGTAAAGTTTGAGCACTTTTGAGATAATCTCGGTATAGTCTGAAAGGACCTCCCTCGATAGGGGGAGTAGTGTTGTGTTGATATGCTAGCCTAGTGTTGTTCTTCCAGCTTAATTGTTGTGTCAAGATGCCAGCCTAGTGGTGTGCTTCCAGCTTAATTGTTGTGTTGAGATGCCATCCTAGTGTTGTGCTTCCAGATTAATTGTTGTGTTGAGATGCCAACCAATTGTTGTTCTTCCAACTTAATTGTTGTGTTGAGATTCCAACTTAATTGTTGATGCCAACTTAATTGTTGTGTTGAGATTCCAGCTTGATTGTTGATGCCAGCTTAATTGTTGTGTTGAGATTCCAGCTTAATTGTTGTGTCGAGATGCAAGCCTTGGGTTGTGCTTCTAGCTTAATTGTTGTGTTGAGATTCCATCTTAATTGTTGATGCCAGCTTAATTGTTGTGTTGAGATTCCATCTTAATTTTTGATGCTAGCTTAATTGTTGTGTTGAGATTCCAGCTTAATTGTTGATGCCAACTTAATTGTTGTGATGATGTGCCAGCTTAATTGTTGTGATGCCAACCTCGTGCTATGATGATGTGTTTCCAGCTTCGTGTTGTGATGCCATCCTCGTGCTGAAGACTCTCAACCTAGTGCTGATGTTGATGATGCTCCAACCTTCGTGTTGTGATGTTGTTGTTGTTGATGATGCTCCAGCCTTGGTGCTGTGATATTGCTGCTTTTGATGTTGTATCAGCCTTGTACTATCATTGATGATGATGATGTATTAGTGTTATACTAATCCATGTTGATGCATTTTATGATGATGATGCCACTTCAACTTCCTTATGAAGTTGATGATGATGATGCCACTTCAACTTCTTGCTGAAGATGATGATGATGATGCCACTTCAACTTCTTGCTGAAGTTGATGATGATGATGCCACTTCAACTTCTTGCTGAAGATGATGATGATGATGCCACTTTAGCTCCTTGCTGAAGATGATGATGATGATGCCACTTCAGCTCCTTGCTGAAGATGATTATGATGATGATGATGTCATTTCATATTTCATGTCGAAGATGATGATGTTACTTTAGCCTCACACTGAAGATGATGATGATATTACCTTAGCCTCATGTTGATGAGGATGATGATGCCATTCCAGCTCTCTGTCGTGAATGATGATATTGATGATGAGAAAAACTTTCAATGATTTATAGATATGCCAGTCAATGTTCCAAAATGCTATTGTAGAATACCCTTCTTGTTAAGGGGGAGTGTTGAAATAATGTAACTGCAAAAAGTATTCTAATTATTATTGATGTATTATTCATTAGATCAATCCCCTTTTATGGATTGATCATGTCGGGTATTGTAATTGACCAAATCCCCTTTTGCAAATTGGTCAAACCCTAATTGTAATGGGCTAAATGAAAAGTCGGCCCCCGAATATATTAAAGTGGTTATAACCACCCAGAATATATTAAAATGGTTATAACCATCCAGAATGAGAAGTCGGCCCAGCCAGTGAAAAGACACCTCAATTCACACGTGCCAGATTGTATAAATAAGAGAGGCTAGTGCCTCATTTGTTCACTCACTCATTTGATGATCAGAGCGCAAGTTTGGAGCTGCAGTTGGAGAAGAAGAGAGAGAGAGAGAGAGAG
>ML805438.1:22552-67972 GCA_009831015.1 Picea engelmannii
TCTCAACACTATCATTTCCGTGTCCACTCTGCTTGGTCCACCTGCAATGGCAGTTTTTTGAAAAGAAACGTTAAAATATAATTTGGATTTCGTCCACAGAAACAGGTAGACATAGAAGCAGTGCTTAGTTAGTTATGTATTTATTTATAAAACCTAGAAAGCTGCAAATGATCAGATCAAAGTACCTGAGCCAAATTGGTTGCTGCGAGGGCTACCAGCTCTAATAGCAGCTTTTCTCATGAAGATCCCGTACTGAATTTGGGAATTACGAAGTGATCTTCCCAACTTTGTCTGAAAAGGCAATAACCCGCACAGACTTGCTGTTTCATGGACAGCCCCAGTAGCAGCAGCGACCCCTACATCCATTGATTTTATCATGTGGTTAATACTAATTTACTCCGAATGGGTGATAACAAATCTGAGAACTAAAATTTGCAATTGCAATATTTTCGATCAGTTGAAAATGTGCATTAATGAAATGAATTGAAGAAGGATGTATTTATAGGCAGCCTTTTAACTTTCAAACGGATATTTTGTCCACGACGCTATGAGCGTTTTGGACGCAACAAACTCCGCAGACTCGGTATGTACACGTACTCTACGCGAGACAACCCATATTGTCGTTATCTCTTCCTACAGTCACTGACAGCTTTATTAAACGTCGGATTGATTGGAGGTACACATGTATACAGACGTGGCCGTACATACGCGGTTCCGCTCTCGTTGATTTTAATATTAGGTTGCATATTCAAAAGAGTCACACATAAAATGTTTCATATAATATAAAAACACATTTTTTAACAAAAAGTTATGCGATTTCCAATGTATTTTGAATTGAGTACAAAACACTGACATTTTGTTTACTTTCTTTCTCATAATTACGTTGAAAGGTGTACACCTATTGACAATGGGTACAATTAATCATCTTTTAATCATAAATTTTAATCTTAGGGTTGGAAATTGAAGATGCTGGCATATTCTTTGTCTCTTCTCTAATCAATGGATGAGATTTTGATAAATTAACTTCCGCTCATTTATAAAGATGTACGTTTATGTGATTACTTTTTCACATTTACTAAATAAGATTAAAAAATTACTTGCTCACCACCAGATTGCCACGTTCAGTGATTAAGAGATAATATGTTAAGCTGGCCACGATTTACTAAATTATTGTTACTGGACGGATAGGTATGGTCGTGTGGGCATTGGATGTCAATTAAAAAGTTTTAAGCGCAGTCATTTTTTTACCAGTGCGGATGTTTATGGCTGCGTGGATGTGAAGTGAAGCGTTTCAACCTCCAGTCTCTCCTCCGCGTGCGTTTGAAGTGTTGGCCAAGATTTCCATGGAGAATATGAAACGATTGCGAGTGCGCATCAAAAAAGGAGCAAGTGCGCATCGATCAGACTTCAGTATGATTATGTTCGGGGTAGGAAGGAGAGGTTGCCCAGGGTCTCCCATGGCTATTCTCGCGATTGAACTTGCATTGGCTTAGCTGACGCACATTTTTTATTGGAGAGTTGAAGGTGGTCCGTCCTGACTGGACATGAAGGAAGCGGGACGATGTTTGGTCTGTAATGAGTAAAGATGCACATATTCTTTGGTCTGTAATTCATGGTGAAGTAATTACGAGAGGGATTGGAAGATGATACATAGATGGTACGTTTTGCGGTAAGAGTAGAAGATTTTCCATTGTAGTAGGGACACCTGAAATTCCTTTATTCATGATAAAACTGAGGAATAGATCGATTCGTCCTCCATATTTTTGTGATGCGTGTTTGTACAAAAATAAATCGTCATGGCGGAAGTTATATGATGGCAAAACAAAATTGGATACAGATACATCCATTTAGTGCACTCTATGTTATTAATCCCATCTATTGTTTATTTATGTATGTATATGTTCCTTCAATATATTTATCAGTCTGGAATTTGAGAGAATTTGGACTGTTCAACCCTAACAATATATTTATATGTTCCTTCAATATATTTATCAGTCTGGAATTGGAGAGAATTTGCATTGTTCGGCCCTAACAATATATTTATATGTTCCTTCAATATATTTATCAGTCTGGAATTGGAGAGAATTTGGACTGTTCGGCCCTAACAATATATTTATATGTTCCTTCAATATATTTATCAGTCTGGAATTTGAGAGAATTTGGACTGTTCGGCCCTAACAATATATTTATCAGGCTGCCTGCCTTGTTACTAAAATCGAAGAGAATTTGGACTTGGAAGTCAGTTCGGCCCTGAGAATCTATCTATGTGGAAATTCTGCAGCTTCATTTATGTATTGAACATGTGAAATTATTTGGTCAGACAATCATGAAACATCTTAGCCCTTTTAATTTCCAGCTACAAAGCTGCTAAATTGGTTTATTTTGTAAATGAAATAGACCAAAAAAATTAGGATTTGTTTTGTAAATGAAATAAGATAAAAAAGAATTAGAGTTTGTTTTCTAAATGAAAAAAATAAAAATTAAGGTTTATTTTGTAAATAAAATAAGCAATAAAAAAAAATAGTTAGGATTTGTTTGCAAATAAAATATGCCTTTCGGGGTTGATCAGCCACAATTATGTCGTTGTGCTAGTATATTTGTTTAAAAAAAATCCTATTAAGATGAAGAATTGGATCGAGTGTGCGGTTAGGGTTTACCTTAGTTGCTCCTTTGTCATTTGCTATCATGGTCAAGCAAGAAATCCACGATTCAGGTGTTGGTAAGGTCGTTGACTGGAATCCACCGTCAATAAGGTCAATGGTGGGAGCTAAGCAGACCCTAGCCATCGACCGATGCTGGAGAAGGTGTCGACACCTGCATTTGCAGGGATCGAGGCCATAAGTAACTATGGGAGACACCTGCACGAAGACATAGGCGTTTACCTTTCTTCGATCCTTGAATCCAAGCAAATGAAATCAACCTCAACATCAACGTCTTTTGTAAAATGATTGGAACCAATCCATCAACTAGAACTCTTGTCTTCACCAAGAAGGAAATCCCTCAATCTATCTGTGCGGCTTTGGTTGGAAAGTTTACAAACCTATGGCCCAAACGCAAAAGTTGTTGCAACATGGGTAGGAGAGAAATTGTTTCCCAAGATCAATGGACAGGTAATATCATTTTCCTTTGGTCCGAAGTTATTATGTATGATTTTTTTTTCTTTTTAAATAAGGAAGAGCAAGATCTGATATTCAAATCTGGTCCATATTTTATGGGATTTTGGGGAATGTATCTATTCATGTGGACTCTTTAATTCAATCTAAAATATGAGATTTTAGTAGCCTCGAGTAGGCCACATTATCTTACTTTTGGTTAATTTTCTAGGATGATTAATCCCTTAGAGATTACGGAGAAGGAAATCCCATAATATTTACAAATCAATCTAGATGGGTGGAACCACCAGTAAACATTAGATTATGAGTATAGCCTTCTTCAAAGCAATTGTTAAGGAAGGAACTCGAGTTCAAGATGGTTCCAAGCAAATATAGAAAAAAAATTCAGCATAAGGGGCCATTTCACCCAAATCCATCATAAGAGGGTCTGTCCATATCAAGTAATAATTAATTTGAAGTATTTGGGGACTTAAATGGCTTAGTAAATCCTGAAGAAATAGAGAAGGAGGTTGAAGAGGATTCGATGATGGATCTTAACTTTGAACCAACTCATCCTAATATCGGTATAAACCAATGCCCCAAGGATCAAGTGGCCAATTCCCAAGAAGAAGAGAAGAAGATGCAAAGGAGTCAAAGGAGGAAGAAGAGGAAGTAGAGGAAATAAAGGAAGAAGGAGAGAAAACAAAGGAGGAAGAAAAAGAATGAGGTCACGAACAAAAATAAGAAGTGGAGCCAAAAGTGCAGTTTCATTCTAAGTCTTTTAAATCATTCTCTTTCGTTGAAGTCCTCAACAAGAATGCCCCAAATCCCTCACCTCCTCTCACAAGGGGAAATAAATCCAATAGGGATCAAATACATTATGAGGTAGAAACAAACAATCTCATGGGACATAACAAAAATCTTGATTTTCCCTTGATTAAAGTAATTAGAACAAACAAACAATAATTATACTTTGTTTCTATATTTCTCTTTGAAATCAATTTGTATGAATCTATCCATGTACTAATTGGCTTAAAAATCTCTTATAAGAAAATTCGCCTTCTCCCCATTCTTATAGCTAAATTCGCCTTCTCTCCCTTCTTATAGCTAAATTCACCTTCTCTCCTCTGTACCGTGAAAGAAAACCCTCTATTTTGTAAAGGGAAATTAAAATATAGAAAATACTTAAACAATACTATTTGTATGCTATTCTATAACCTTTCTATAATAACTTTTAGTTTAAATTTAAAAAAAATAATACTATCTATACATGATAATGCAAAATATCAAATTCCACACTTTGATGCAAAATATCAAATTCCACACTTTGACATCTCAACATTATGTAAATAATAATAAATTTTGTCTTGAAAAGGTTGATAATACAAAATATTATATTCCACACATTGAATCATCAATACTCCCCAAACGTACTCGAAGTCCCTTTATTTTTAGTCATAGGTTAAAATGTTCAAAATCCGACGAGAAATTGTTAGATTCACAGATTTGAGTGATTATTTATATATAATCCAAGTGCCTCAAGGGTTTTTCGGCATGATGAATCCATTTTTGCATTCAGAAATGGATTTTGAACAACAAAAAACAATGATTCGTGTAAATTTATATCGTCGGATTCTGGCAAAAAATCAATTTCGTAGAACATCTAGACAACGCCTTATTTTTATCTTTCCTATGAAAAGTAAGATCACTTAGTGATCGTTGTGGTTATTACATTTGGATTTTTTTTATGGTTTTTGTTGTTTGGTCTCAATGTTTGAAGGCTTTGTAAATATTAATAGAGGTTTTTAAATTTTTTATCTTACTTATATTCATATTTTATGATTACATTTATCTTTTTTTTAATGTTTTTTTTTTGGTTTTAATGCAGGAAAGCTTTGTAAATGAATGAATGTTTTGTTCCTTGGGTTGAGTTGTTGCATTATAACTTGTATTTGGTGATTGGTTCTCTATGTTTGTTTGATGTTGTGCATTGTTATTCATTTGTTGTGAATTCCACTGAAACAATGAATTGAAACTGTAATTTGTACATAATATATTGGATGAATCAATATCTAGGTTGTGTGAATTGGTCATGACATTAGTGGGTTTAACTCTTCTATGCAACACCTCAACAAGAAAAAGAAATGTAATCAACTGCAATGCACTCATTTATCCTTGTGGCAGGAAGAAGCTCTGGGTGAAACCTCTAACATTTGTTTTCTTATTTTCTCTTGCCTCCTCCATGACATTCACTTTTCTTGATTGAATGATTAGTGATGGTTTTTCTTCTAATTGGTTTTAGGCATTGACAATTTTATATTGAATAATGATGGGATGTAGAAGAGTAATGTGGATACTCGCTATAAAACTCACACATGGATAAGAAATAACTGCACATCTCACCCTGAAGGCATTTCTAGTAAACATGGAAAACTATGGAGTGCACTCATTTTGATCTATGTCTTGTTGGCATCTAGAACCTGATGGATCCTAAATTCTAAAATCCTACTTTGAGCTTGGTTGGATGATTAGCCCAAATTAATTATCTCTTAAGTATTTTGATGCCTTTTGTCTTGATTTTCTTCGATGATTTCAAACCTATTTACTCAAGAGGATTTTATTGAGTGGCTCATGCATTGGTAATTTGTTGTGGGGATTGACTTTCCTTGGCTATGTTGGATCCTCAAGTGTTTCACACAAGTGGCATGGTAATGGTGTTCATGGTGTGATAAGAGTATTACACTTAAGAATATAAATCATGAAAATCAAAACACGCATAAGCTTGCATTGCAACCAAAGGCTTGTGCCCAACTATGTTATTGGCCCTACTATTAAGCTATTCATCACTAGTTGTTGGTGTGCCTATCATTAAATTGGTTTGATGATCAAACGCATGAAGATAACTTTCAATGCATAGCTACCATCTTTTCACTTATTATCAAGTTTCACTAGTTACCACTTATGAGAAACTATGAGTCAATGGTTGATGTCAATTGATGTGCTTGCATGTTTTTAATTGTGAAGTTGTTCACCTGCAACAGGGAATAAAGGAGTTTCATGAGCATGAGAAGATTTTAAAATAAGTGAATTTGAGTTGTGTCTAGAGATTCCTTTCGATTTGTTTGGAGATTAGTTACACTACATTAAAAAATGCAACATTGTTTCATAAGGCAAAGCATACATTTATGTAAAAGGTCTTATCCATGTGAAAATCTTGTATCCACTAATGTGAATGTAAATGAAGGGGATCATTGGTGTTTTATCACCTTTACAACGAAATAATTCTTCCAATGTGATTCATTATGTGTTCAAATTCTTTAGAATTCATTAGGCCTTATAATGGGTTTTTTTTCTTTCTGTAAAATCCTGCTTTTTAATTAATTTCTTGTCATATCGTTAATCCTTGGTCCAAGAACATTATAAATGCATTCCTAACCTCTATTTGTGCCCATGATTCTATTCACACAAACCCATCACGGGTTTCTAAGGTCAAAGCCTATCATTTAATTAAAATTATGTCATCTTTTAAAAGTATTTTAACATTTAGAAATGGGAAACTAGATTGACCATGTAGCTATTCAATTTATATGCAATCGAGCTAGATGTATATGTAGATACACTTAGATTTCACCTAGCTATCACTTAGTGCCCCAATGAGACCCCACAACAAACTGAGATGGTTCCTAGAAGTTACACACATTGGGCAAAAGTATTTGGTAGAAAAGAAAAGTAACCAATAGCTTACATTCATTCTCAATCCTGCACATTTTCTTCTCTAAGACTTCATTAGACCTTGTCGAAGGAAGGAAAACATCCAACAATCCAAAAGACATTGTTGGATGCACTGAGGTGAATGGGCAAGGCAACAACTAGTGCATTTTAGCCTCGAAACAATAGTTATGCATTCATTTTACTAAATTTAGCCTTCCATGGATACAACTCATTGTTTGGGAGGGTGTTGCGTGCTTTGGAATGTATTTTCCTTCTTTATCTTTAAGAGGAAAGGCATTGCTCTCCTTAATTTTTTTCTTCATTCTTTGATACCCATTCTTTCTTTCTCTATATTATTTACTTGTAGGTTGTTGTTCGAATGTGATGAAACATTGTTGACAACCAAGGAAGCATGTTTTAATCCTATACATCTATGTTATAAAGTTATTTTCCACCACTTCATGGGCATCATCTAGGGGTCAATAGTCTGAAACATTGAATTATACTACTTTTCCCTGAGTTTACAGTACCTTTTTGGCCTAGTTGTTGGTTTCCCATTTATAGTCTGTGACCAGAAAGTGCTAGTTTCTCCTTGTATTCCTTCAAGGAGAGATCGGTCGCTCCATGCTAGTTATTTAGGGCACGACCAAACTGTTTCTCCCTTTTTAGGAGTGGTTTTGAGAGATGATATTAAATCCTAATTTCTCGGGGTTCGACCTCGAGAAGATTTTCATCTTGGGCATGGGAATCCTATCCAATTCAACCATTTGATATTATCCCTAATATCCTATATAATGAGGGGTATCTCATGGGAAAAAGCGGAAAGAAAAGAGAAAGAAAACTTATTTTGGTGGATTGATTACTGAGCTTGAGCAACAGACTTTGGAAAGGACTGCAACATCAACTTTCTTGATTGTAAATTGTAAGTTATTTGTTCCACTAATAGATGGTGTACACGATGTTTTCCTCTACTTGGATTTGTATGTACTTGTTATGTTTCCTTGTGGAGAATTAATGTTTTCATGTGTTATGATACATTATTATATTTATCATTGATTTATGCATGATTAGTGTGATCTTGTGAAGGATTTTTCGTGTCTCTATGTATGCAGATCTAAGCTGCTAGGAGCAAAGGAGATCTTCATGAAAGCGTAAATATAGGAGCTGCAGGGACAACCTTTGATCATCGTGTAAGCCTTTCGCTACACAAAGTAATTTTCATGTATGAATTAGATCTGGGAAAATATGTCATTTACACCTTTGTTCTGTCCTAGGTCTAGGAAGAGCCTAAGGGAGTTTATCTCCTACAAGGTGAAAATATCCTACAATAGACTCTATTATACAATTATTTTCCACATGATCACTTGATGGGCATCATTTAGGGGTCAATAGTCTGAAACACTGAATTATACCACTTTTCCCTGAGTTTACAATACCTTTTTGGCCTGGTCATTGGTTTCCCATTTATAGCCTATGACCAAGAAGTGTTGGTCGCTCCTTGTCTTCCTTCAAGGAGTGATCGGTTGCTCCCTGACAGTTATTTATGGAGCGACCAGACTATTAATCCATTTTTAGGAGTGGTTTTGGGAGATGAGATTAAACCTTGATTTCTCAAGGTTCGACCTCGAGAAGATTTTCATCTTGGGCATGGTAATCCTATCCAATTCAACCATTTTATCTTATCCCTAATATCCTATATAATCAGGGGTCTCTCATGGGAAAAAGGGGAAGGAAATAAGAAAGAAAACGTATTCTAGTGGATTGATTACTGAGCTTGGGAAAGGGACTTTGGAAAGGGTTGCAGCATCAACTTCCTTGATTGTAAGTTGTAAGATATTTGTTCCATTAATAGAATGTGTACAAGATGTTTTCCTCTACTTGGATGTGTATGTACTTGTTATGTTTCCTCGTGGAGAATTAATGTTTTCATGTGTTATGATACATTATTATATCTATCATTGATTTATGTGTGATTAATGTGATCTTGTTAAGGTTTTTTTCGTGTCTCTATGTGTGTAGATATGGGTTTCTAGGAGAGAAGGAGATCTTCGTGAAAGAAAAAAACTAGGAGCGTGTAGGGACAACCTTCGATCATAGGGTAAGAATTTTTCTACACCAATAACTTTTCATGTATGAATTAGATCTAGGAAAATTTGTCATTTACACTTGTATTCTGTCTTAGGTCTAGGAAGAGCCTAAGGGATTTTATCTCTTGCAAGGTGAAAATATCATACAATAGACCGACGACTCCACTGAGGAACTAATTAGTTTCTTCTTCAATTTTTTTTAAAATCCATATTCTCAAATCCTTGCTTTTTTTCAAGTCGATATTTTTTTTCATTAAGTTTATTATTCTTTTTCGAGGTTATCTGAGAAATCTCAGTCCCAAATCTAACATATCTCCTTTAGATATGTTGGTTTTTGCATGCTATATGTTGTGGTTGCGGTTTATATGTGTCCACAAAGAAAAAAAAAACCTTTTGTTCATGAGTGTCTGCATTACAAGGAGTGACCAAGACCTTTTGGTAACAATTTTCCCCATTGTCAGGGGCGACCACCCTGGAAATTACACTATAGGAGTGACCAGACCTTCGTGGTCTCCCTCTAGACCTCTATAGGGAGAGACTAGGACTTTGTGGTCACCTTCTACTCATTAATAGGGTACGACCAGGTTCTAACAACCATTTATGAAGGGGCATCCTTAAAAAAATCTGAGATATGTGTCTGTTCTTTCTCCCAATCCTCCAGATCTGTCCTAGCAATTATTGCTTCGAAATTTTTCAAAGCCATTTTGAAATTTTTTCTTGTGTGCCATTTTGTTGATTTGATTAAAAGTCTTTTTGTTTTTGTGGGTACAGTCTAAACTATCTAGCCTCATTCCCTTGAAATTTTAAGTGTTGATGGCATCATTGTAAGATAGTTTCTTTTGTTTTTAAAAATTTGTTGGGTGTTCCTTTAGAATTGCTTACAATGTTTAAAAAAAACCAACTCTCTTTATTTCGATCTCATATTTGAGTGCAATTCCTTTTTCAAGTTATTTGAAAAACTTTTTTTTACCTTTTAAAGATTGCGTTTTGCGTTGAAGACATTCTTGTGCTTGAATTTTTCCTTGGGTCATGTTTCATAGTTAGAGTGTTTGGGTATAAAGTTATCAACGATTTTCCCCATATGTTTGTTCTTCATTTCTAAATTATTCTTGGACTTTATCTATTTAATATGGCGTTGGCTAAACACTTTACCTTTTGGATTTTTGGCCGGAATCCGGTGCAATAAATTTGGATAAAATCGCTATTTTCTATTGTTTAAATTACATTTTTGAATGCATAAATTAGTTCAGCGTGTTGAAAAACCTCTGGCACACAAGAATTATACAAACTTAGCCACTCAAATCTACAGATCCAACCATTCATCACAGGATTTCAAGCAAAATCAAGCGATAAAAGGTAGAACGTTTAAACTACTGTGTTTAATATGAGTATTCAAATACTCAACCTTCTTAAGAAGGAAGCCTAGTTTTTCAATTATATAAGAAAGATAAGATATTTGGTTAAGAAATAGTTGATTGGACTTGCAATGATTTCATGTGAGAACTAAAAATAGTTGTGCTCTTTAACACTTATATATATGTGGAGGTGATTAATGAGTTTATGAATTAAATTATTAATATAATTAACACTAAAATGTCTATAATTTTTTGAGGGTTTGACAGTAGCGGCAAGCTAGGGTTTGACAGTCGCAACCATAGCAGAGAGCAACATGAGCACCAAAGGGGGGGGTAAGGGGACCCCCTCATACAAACAGATAGAGGGAAAGGGCCAAGAGGCATAGCTTTCAAGGCATCAGCGACAGGAACCTTGGGATCAGACCCAGGGAAGTGTCAAGAAAGAAGCTAGGACAAAAATGAGACTACGGATGAAGATGCAAAGGAAACTCAGAATGAGGCACATGAGACTGCGAAGGCTAATGGGACAAAAGGGCATAACCCATGCAAGCCCAAAACATCAATGATACCCAAGGTGATACTGGAGGATCCACAAACGCAACTCTACAAGGACCATATGAAGACACATGCGCTCATATGCAAGGTCATGGGGTTATGGCCCACAGAAAGAACACTACACAACTGGATCAAATATCACTGAAATCCAAATGGAGAAGTGGAGCTCCACCTCGGCTCAAAGGGTTTCTTCACAGCAGTCTTCATGAACCTGGAGGACAGGGATAAAGACTTCAAGGGAGGCCCATACTTCCATGTCTCAGCTGGAATATACATGCAACCCTGGAAAGAAAATTTCTCCCATGAAAAAGAAACGTTCAAAAAGGTATCGGTCTGGCTGGGATTCTATTCCTTACCCTTCGACTACTGGTTTCCCTCCACCTTTGAAGCAATAGGAAACAAACTGGGGAAATATGTGAAGACCTCAGAAGTCACCCTAAAAGGAAGATACACATCATACGCAAGAATCTAGATAGAGATGGACGTTTCTAGAGCACTCCTAGAATCCATAAGTCTGGAATTCAGGGATGAGGAATGGATCCAAAACATAGATTATGAACAGATCCCCTTTAGATGTAGATGATGCCATGAGCATGTCCATTTGATCAGATAATTCCCTCTTAATAAAAGCAGGAAGCGACAAACCCCAAAACACAGCAAGATGAGGAAGGGTTTATAACACCGAACCCCAAGAACAGAGCAAATAAAAAGCAAAACAAAACCTCGGGAAGAAATAACCAAGAGACTAGAAATAAAATGGAAGGGAGGGACCAAACAATCAAAGGGACAGAAGACGAAAGTGACTCGCTAAAAGCTTAAGAATTCAGAGACCAAGCAAAAAAAGAGCCTACCCATCGGCCAAGCAACATGATAGCGTCGAGGAGTTTCGCAACCCTGATGGACAGAGAAACAAAAGACGACAACACCTCCATGCAATATGCAGAGGGAGATGCTGAGATGACCCCGAGAGAAATAGCCACAGAATACCCCGATCTCATGGACTTGGTGGAAATGGAAGGGATATACCTTCCGAACATACTGGAACAATGGAAAAGGTAGGGAGTCAACAACGTACCAATAGAGCAACTTAACCTCATCCAGTACTTGTTCCTCCTATAGGAGGAATCCAAAGCCAGAGGAAAAAAATGCACACACAAGGAGAGAGGACACCTAGGAGTCAAAGCCAGAGAGGGACAATCAAAGCTATCAACAAAGCAGATGAGGAGGAAAAAAGATAGGAAATTGAACAGCCTAGCACTACAAGAGCTGGAAGGGCTACTGATAAATTTGTGTAAGATCAAGAAACTCTTTCCCCACTCCCCCCCCCCCCACATGTTTAAATTAAGGTTATAACTTGGAATATAAGAGGCCTAAATAGCCCAAGAAAGAAAAGAATCCTTAGGACTAAACTAAAGTAGGAACAATCGGATCTTTGTTTCATTCAAGAAATGAAATGCACTACAGACAGAATGGAGGTAATCAGTGAACAACACTGGTGCAAGTACAAGATGGAAACCAACAAAGACCACCAAAGGTCAGGCGGTATTCTCACTTTGTGGAACCCACAAATTCTAAATCTAATAGCAATCGAAGAAACCAGGTACACCCTAACAGTATGCATGCAAATCATTGGAAACATGAAGGAGATTCTCTGCACTAATGTGTATGGGCCCTAAGGGCCAGAGGAAAAGACAGGAATGATCCGAGACCTAGAAGATATAAAAGCCTAATCCACCAACCTCCTATGGATCCTGGCAGGGGATTTCAACATCATCACCTCACTTGCAGAGAAGAAAGGTGGTACAAGAAGACTAGATCAAGATGCAAAGGATTTTTCAAATTTGATAGACAGAGCGGAGATGGTATATTTCCAAACCAAGAATGGCCAGTTCACCTGGAACAATAAACCGATGAACCACTTTCAGGTAGCTACAAGACTCGACAGATTCCTTATATCAGATTCAATAATTATGTAGGGGCTAACCTTAGATTGCAACATCCTTACCTTAAGTGGATCTAATCACTGGTCAGTGCAACTGGAAGCAGGCTTTTAAACAACACCAAATAACAGATCCTTTAGGTTCAAGAAATTATGGATTGATCACCCGAATTTCAAGGAAAGAATCAAATAGTGGTGGTGGGAGGAGCAATCGGAGCAAGGAACAAGGATGTTCAAACTTCATAAGAAACTTAAGTACATCAAAAATAAGCTCAAAGAGTGGAACAGGGATACCTTCGGGAATATACACAAAGAGAAAAACAACATAGAATAAAAAATGAAAAAACTCCAAGAAACTTGCATATGGGAAGGCTATACAGAGGATCGAAAAAAGGAAGAGCTCCAACTGACCAAATATTGGGACGTGCGATACTAGTAGGAAGAAACATTATGGTGTCAAAAGTCCTGCATCTGGTGGCTAAAGGAGGGAGAGCAGAACTCCAAGTTATTCCATAAAACAACCATGGCTAGAAGAGCCCACAAAAAAATCCTAAAGATCAAGGACCAGGATGGAATCGAGCACGATTCACATCAGGAGATTGAAACCACTCTGGTTAAACACTTCCACATGATAGCCCAAGAACCTCACAAAGATAGATCGGAGGCCATTCAAAGGATAACCCAACATATTCCACGCCTGGTCTTAGAGGAACAAAACATCTTCCTGAACAAATCTATTACCATGGAAGAAGTTGACCAGGCTCTCCAGGAAATGCCTAGTGGCAAAGCACAAGGTTCAGATGACTTCACAGTGGAGTTCTTCAAATCCTACTGGGAAATCTTCAAACATGACGTTTACAAGGTAGTAGAAGACTCTAGAAGGTCTGCCTCCATACTTAAAGCACTAAATGCCACAATGATCACACTAATCCCCAAAGAAAATGAAGCCAAAACCCCTCATCGGTATAGACCTATAGCGCTATGCAATGTGGTTTACAAGATAATCTCCAAAGTAATAGAAAATAGACTGAAACCCCTCCTACCTTCATTGACATTGCAAGAACATGCAGGCTTTGTGGAAGGAAGACAAATAATGGACAACATCATCCAGGCCCATGATATCATTCACACCTTGAAGCTTCAGAAGAGGGGGGGAATGAAGTACAACTGGACCTAGCAAAAGCTTATGATAAAATTTGCTGGCACTATATGGTCAAGACCTTGGAAGCCTTTGGTTTCACCCAACACTGGATCAGCTAGATTGTCAGTCTCGTATCCACAACAAGCTACTCTCTACTAATCAATGGAGCCCCAGCCAAACATTTCTGGCCAACAAGAGGTATCAGACAAGAAGACCTGTTGTCCCCCTTCCTGTTCATTATGATGATGGAAGGCCTCAGTCGGAGCATAAAGAGTGCAACCGCAACTAGGGAAATAACAGGGCTCAAACCCTTTGAAAACTTCCCTACTTAAACTCACCAACAGTTTGTAGATGATACTTTACTCCATGGCATACCCATGGTCAAAGAAGCCAAAGCCTACAAAAGAATCCTAGAAGACTTTAGGGAAGCCTCGGGCGTTGAGATCAACCACTCCAAGTCGATGATATTTTTCTTCAATACCAATCCAGTTATCCAAAGGAATCTGATCAACATTCTAGGCTTTGAACAAAAAAAACTCCCAACCAAGTATTTGGGGGTTCCATTGACAGACAAAGTGTACAAAATTTCAACTTGGGAAGGAGTAATAAATAGGTTACAGGAGAGGGTAAAAAACTGGATGTATAGATCCCTCAACCTAGCAGGCAGACTGATCCTAAACAAGTATGTTTTACAAGCAATCCCAACCTTCATGATGTTAGTCTTCCCCACTCCATAGGGGATCCTACAGAAAATAAGATCCATCCAGAGGGACTTCCTATGGCGAGGTGCGGAAACAAAGAAAAAATGGGCCCTGGTGGCCTGGGAGAAATTTTGCAGGCCAAAAAGCAAAGGAGGCGGCTACAAGATCCACAAACGACCAATAATGCTTATGGGGAGAAACTATGGTGGCGCTGGGTCAAAGAAACAACAACACCTTGGGTAAACCTATGGAAGGAAAAATACGCCCTGGACCTTTGCGACTAGGACATAATCCGCTTTGGAGGAACCAGGGAAGGTTCAACCATTTGGAACTTAGCCTGATGCAACGAAGCCTGGATTCAGACACACAGCTTCTAGGAAATCAGGAATGGAAGAATAACTAGATTCTGGGAGGATGCATGGAAACAAGAACCAAGGATGGAGAACCCGGACAGAGGGATAATCCAACAGGACCTCATCACACAAGGTAAAATCAACGTCTATCAATACTGGAAACAGGAAATGGACCGCAACAAATGGAGAAACTGGGACAAGATTATCCCATAGAACAACGATATATCTGCAACAACAATAAAAGAGGAGGAGGAAGAACTGGGAAGACGGAAAATAACAGTCATAGAAGGAGAGAACCAGTTGAGGTGGGGACAAAAGGACAGAGGGGATTTCAACCTGAAAGAAGTCTGGCACTATATGGTGGACCTAGACCAAGAAGATCCAACGCAACACTGGGATAAGATTTGGAACAACCCCCAATGGCCAAAGATTAAAATTTTCCAATGGCTAATAATACACAACTGTATCCTAACTTGGGATAACCTAAGGAAAAGAGGATTCACTGGTCCTTCAATATGTCATCTTTGTCAAGCCTAAGAGGAAACAACAAACCATCTCCTTGACGAATGCACCTACACTGCAGAACTGTGGGACTGGGCGGCAAGTATCTTTCGCTAGTAAGACAGAATTCGAGGTAACATTGTCACAACCATCAATCTCTGGAAAGAGAACTACAACAAACAAGAAGAGGTGAACCTCTATTGGATCCTCACCCCAGGAATGATCATATGGTTGATATGGAAGGAAAGAAACCGACGCATATTTAGAAATGAAAGTTGGCCAGAAGGGAAGATCAAAGAAACAATAATCTCCATGATATGAGAGACGATGATGAGACAGAACTGCCAGGTAGGTAGAGCTCAACCTACTGATCAGGAATCCCGAGTCCTAGAGGTATTCCACCTGAACGATGGATGCAACCCCAATCAATACAGACAATCACTACAAATTCAAGTAGGTGAGCGCAACTGGAAACCACCACCTTCAGGCTCCCTCAAGTTGAATTTCGATGGGGTGGTGAGAGGCAACCCAGGGAGAATAGGTTTGGGAGGAGTAATCAGGGACAACAAAGGAAACATTATACGGTTGTATGCTGGAAGTCTAGGCAACTCAACCAACAACACCATGGAATTTAGAACCTTGGAGACTGGCCTAAAGATTCTAAGATGGGAGGGGATGACAAACACAATATTGGAAGGATATTCTATGTTGCTTATCAACACAGTAAGGAAACTCCAAAATGGTACCAAAATGGGAAAAATATGGAGGCACTGGCGATTGACCCACCTACTAAACAAAATCCAAGGCCACTTGCGGACAGGGATCACTGTGGAGTTGCGCTGGGTTCAGAGGTCAGCAAATGGACTGGCAGACAGAATAGCAAACGAGGGGGTCGATAACGAAGGTCCAGAATTAGACAAATCTAGAGCAACATCCCGCGAGGTTAATTCCAAGTAGATTACACCCAACTTGCGGAAAAAGACTGGGACAATAGTAGTAGTATGGAATATTACAACAAGAATGGAGGCGCGGGAGGTAATCAAGGGCACGTAGGTTCCAGGCCGAATTCGATTGCACACCAATCAAACAAGGCTACAAATGCAGACACGGATCACACATCAGGCAAAGGAATGGCACCATGGTCTCGTTAATAAAAAGAAGTACAGAGGCTACCCATGGGAAGTCAAAATATATAACCCGTAGGTTGCGAAGGACGAAGGACGATAGGGTTCACCAGGGCCAAGTCTGGGCACACCTCACCCAAGTACCATTATGGGATGGAGAAATGAATGGCGTACAATGAGCATGGCAAGGCATTGGCATAGGGATAACGACAAGGTCATCAAGTGCACACACTCCGGGACAGATGATATTGACCAGAAGGACCATCTTGATGAGCAGGCCATGATTGCAAGGATAGAACCGCAGTTGGGTTGGCTCTATAAAAGAAGGGATAATAGAAAGAACCACAGATCAGAGAAAATAAATTACAGGGTTCACATTACATACTAGAAAGAGGTGAAGCGGAACAGGGGAAGAACCCAACGTAAGAACTACCACCTACAAGCAAAGATGGTATGCATGAAGAAAACCAGCAGTAAGAGAGGCCCCTAGGGGACGGAACCTCCACAGAGGGTTTGGAGGATGACAAGAATCGAATAGGTGGCTAGGGAAGCAAAGAGTACCTTCCTCAAGTAGGTAGACATAAAGGGGAAGACGATCATCAAAAGATGGGAGAGCGAAATCAATAACATGCGCAGGGGCAAAGCCTGGACAAAACTAACCCAGGAAGTAGGGGGGATAAGGGATCTCAGAGCCACACAGCCTAGGACAACTCTACCACAGAACGGTGAAGGAAGCCTGGAGAACAAAAATGCTGATAGGTAAGATGTGTGCGGGCCGGAGGGAGACCAATAGGATAGAAACCAGAGAACAAAAGAAAGAGCGCACAGGTATTCTCAACCACCTAAGAAACCTGGAGGTGGGGTAAAAAGACTTGTGGAAGACCAAATAAGCCAATAGGAGAAACAAGAGCGGATGGCAAGGCAATTTCATCTCTATTTGCGCTATGTCCACCATATAGATATTACTCCGACTGACAGAAATGGAACCCCAACGTGCATAAAAAATATACGCCTAGTGGAACAGAGGGAGGAGAACGAGGCACCACAGGAAGGAGATGAAGAGCACCCCATAAACCTAGACTAGCACAAGACTAGCCCTAGCCAAGTCTCTCAGTGTATGAGTTAATCCCACCATGCTTATGCTTTCTCTGTTTTCTTTATGATGGTATTTTTCAAACTGGATTATGGAGGTTTGGGTCGGTTTCCCATGGTGGCGACCCAGGCCTACCCTGCTATATTTAGACATTGCATCCCAGGGACCCCAGATATGGTTTCCGTTCTGGCAGATCCTAGAAGTCCCTGCATCTTTTTTGTACTATAATTTTCTACAGTAATGTAGATTCTCACACTCATTTACAAAAAAAAAATGTCTATAATATTTTAATTAACTATAATTTACCATAATTAACTATGATTAATCATAATTAATTATGTTTTATCATGATTAAACCATAATATCGTAATCATTACTTTAGTCACTATTCAAACAACCTGCAAAAGGCAAAAGAGGTCGACTTGCTAAAAAAGCTTTCAAAATAGATAAACTTGCTACGACAGCTTGCAGAGTAGATAGACTTGCAAAGAAAAAATTTCCATGTGATATATAAATATGAAATGTGAACACATACGTGGTCATTTGTGTAATATTAATATGTTTGTAGATGGTCTTGGAGAAGCTCATTTTCATCCTTACACATCTGATAATTTGGTCAGAAACTCAATGGCCAATGTTGACAAAATGAGAACAAGAAGATAGAATTGGGAAACAAGAAAATGAGCAGAGTGCAAATTGTATTGAGTATTGATAATATTAAGAAAAAAGACAAAAGGCGGAGCTAAATAGGCTCAAGCAAATAAAGAACGATTGTACAGCTATCTAGGATAGCTGGCAGTGTACAATCAGATTGTTGAGGTTACATATATATATTTAACACTCCCTCTTAAACTCAACAGTTACAAACATCAGCACTGATAATGCCCAAGTGCTATCTTTGAAAATCAAAAATGGATTTTCCTAGTGGCTTTGTAAAAATATCCACGAGATGATCTCGAGAGCCATAGAAGTGAAGTGTTATGTCACCATTATTGACTAGCTTGCATATGAAGTGAAAACGAGTGTCAATATGCTTTCTTTTCTTGTGAAACACATGATTTTTGGATAGAGAAATTGCTGAGGTGTTGTCATAGAAGATAGGAGTTGGCTCCTTTTCTATATATGGCATATCATTCAATATTCTTCTCAGCCACACAACTTGACAGGAAGCTAAGGTAGCAGTGACATACTCTGCCTCTCCAGAAGATATTGATACAATGGGTTTCTTCTTTGATGCCCATGAAATAAGGTTTGTGCCCAGGTGAAAAGCATGTCCTGAGGTGCTTTCCTATCATCTAGGCTTCCTGGAAAATCACTGTCTGTGTAACCAGATAGATGATTATCATCAGACTGAGTGTACGATAAGCCAAAATTGAGAGTTCTTGCAACATATCTCAGAATCCTTTTTGCCATCTTCCAGTGAGAAGCTTTGGGGGATTCCATGAACCTGGAAACAAGGTTGGTTGCATACATTATATCAGGCCTAGTTGTTGTAAGATACAACAAACTGCCTACTAAACTTTTGTACAAGGTAGGGTCCACTGTAGGGCCTTCATCTTTCTTGCTCAATTTTGTGCCTAGTGGTATAGGATTTTCTGTTGGATTGCAGTCTTCCATGAAGAATCTTTTGATGATGTTTGCTGCATACATTTGTTGATAGACAAAAATGCCTTTCGTTGATTGATCAACCTCAATCCCAAAAAATTATATCATTATGCCAAGACCTGTCATCTCATACTCATAAA
Organism: Picea engelmannii; assembly: GCA_009831015.1. Taxonomy (NCBI): domain Eukaryota; kingdom Viridiplantae; phylum Streptophyta; class Pinopsida; order Pinales; family Pinaceae; genus Picea; species Picea engelmannii. The sequence continues at coordinate 41,950 of ML805438.1, forward strand.
GCATGGCATGTTTAAAACTAGTTAACTCAAAATTTTCAGTATATATCATATCATCAACATATAAACATACAATCAAAATTTTATCATTTTGATCTATTTTGGTGTATAAAGTTGGCTCATTTTACCTTCTGTTGAAACCACTTTTGATCAGGTAAGTGTCAATTATGTTGTACCAAGCTCTTGGAGCTTGCTTTAAGCCATACATGGATTTCTTCAACCGATACACTTTGGTTGGCTACTCTCTTAATTCAAAAATAGGTGGCTGGTCCACATAGACCTCTTCTTCTAAGACACCATTTAGGCAAGATGACTTGACATCCATCTAGTATACTTGCCATTTGTGTTGAGTTGCTATGGCTAAGAGAGTCCTTACAGTGTCCAATCTTGCTACTGGAGAAAAAGTTTCACCATAATCAGTACATGTTTGTTGTGAGAATCCTTTGGCAACAAGTCTTGCCTTGTGCTTTTCAATATGCCCCGTTTCGTTAAGTTTAGTTTTGTAAACCTACTTGACACCAATACTTTTCTTGTGTCTGGGAAGATCAACAAGATCCCATGTCTTGTTCTTCTCAATGGAGTCAATCACTTGGTTCATGGCTTGAACCCAATGTGACTCCTTAGCTGCCTCTTTAAAAGATGTGGGTTGACATGACATTAATGCAAAAATATTGTGTTGATCAATGTCATCCAACTGCTGATGGATTTGTCTCAAACTTCGAGTTCTCTAATTTGGAATTTCATAGGAAGAGTTTATGTTGGAAGTAAATTTATTCTGAGAACTTTCAGATTGTCCTTGTACCTGCAGCCTAGGAAGAGCAAGCTGATGTGTTTGTTGTCCCGAATTCTTTGTGTCTTCAGGAAGTGGCAGCAATGAATCTTGACTGTCCATAGGCTGATTTTCAGACTCACTCCAGAACTGATTTTCAATAAATTTTACATCTCTGCGCAGAATTAGTTTCTTTGAAATTGGATTGTAGAGTCTATAGGCTTTGGATGTTTCACTATAGCTAGTAAAGATGAATTTCTCAATTTTATCATCCATTTTCTTCCTTAATTCGGAAAGTATGTGAGTGTATGCTATGCGTCCAAATGTCCTTAGATGAGCAACATTTAGCTTTGTCCCACTCCATGCTTATTGAGGGACCTTCATCTTTAGACTGGTGGTTGGAGATCTATTCAGGAGATAAGCTGAGCATGTTACTGCTTCAGCCCAAAATGTATTTGATAGACATTTCTCTTTGAGAAGGCTTCTTTCCATGTTTATGATTGTCTGATTTTTCCTTTCAGCCACTCCATTATGTTGGAGAGTATACCTGGTTGTAGTTTACATGATGATGCCTTGTGATTTGCAGAAATTTGAAAATTCTTTGGAGCTATATTCTCCTCCACCATCTGACTTGAGTGCTTTTACATATTTGTCACTCTATTTTTCAACTTCAACTTTGAATTCTTTGAACTTTGCAAAAGTTTCAGACTTGTGTCTGAGAAAATAGATCCAAATTTTCCCACTAAAGTCATCAATAAACGTTAGAAGTAAAAGCTACCACATATTGACTCTATTTTCATTGGTCCACATAGGTCAGTGTGAACCAGTTCTAGGTGATGTTTGGATTGAGTTGAGGACCATGTAAAACTAGTTCTCTTTTGTTTTCCAAGTATGCAAGACTCACATGGGGGATTTTTCTCTTTGAAGACATGGAGACCTTTGACCATGGAGTGTTTCTGTAGAAGACTTAGACTATGAAAGGGTAGGTGTCCAAATATTGTATGTCAAACCATAGTTTCATTGGGGGTGGATGCACTTTGTGCATAGGATTGGATCAGATTTACAGTTCTTAGGGTCAGGGGAAACATTCTATTCCTGGTCATGTGGATTTCAAAAATCAATTTTCTGTTGGGGGTTTTATCATATATCCTACATGATGCTCCTTCAAAAATGACCTTATAGCCATGTTCAATGAGTTGTCCTACACTTAACAGATTATGTGTCAGATATGGAACATGGTAGACATCGTGTATGTCTTTCTTTACATTTTGTTTAGTAAGAATAAGAACAATTCATTTTCCTTGAAATTTGACTAAGGAATCATTTCCAAGTGTAATATCAGATGAAATTGAAGAATCAATGCATGAGAGTAAATCTTTGTTACCTGTCATGTGATTGCTGCATCCACTATCCAACAACCAAAGATCTTTATGTTGTTCTTCAGTTTTATGACATGAAAGAAACATACCTTCTGAGGTTTCTTCTTCATGATTTGAGACATGTGCTTTGTCTGAGAGTTGATCTGCTTGCTTCTTCCGACATTCAAGTTCATAGTTCCCAAACTTTTTGCAGTTATAGAATTGTATGTTTGATTTGTCATTTGATCTTCTCCCTCTGCCTCTTTGAGGCTGGAAATTTTGATTATGGTTTTGTTGTCTGTAACCTTGGAAACCATGATTCTGGTTCTATTGTCTGTGACCTTCATTTGAGTTTTGTTACTTGGACTTCTTCCTCTTCCTTGATGACCTCTTCCTTCTCCTATGCCTCTCCCTTTGTTGAAGGAGAATTGAGTCTTGAAGGCATTGGCTATTGACTCATCTTCAAGATGTAGTCTGGTCTCATGTGTCAACAGGGAACCCATTAATTCATCTATTGAAAAACTTAACAGATCCTTGGATTCAAGGATGGTTGTAACAACCATTACGAATTTCTTTGGTAGACTTCTGAGAACTTTCTCAACAATTCATTGATCAGGGATGGCTTCACCAGTCAATCTGATCTAGTTTACGATTCCCATGACTCTCGTCATAAACTGATCAATGTTTTCAGACTGTCATTTTTAAAGTCTCAAAATGCGTCTTCAAAGTCTGTAATTTCATTGTTTTGACCCTATCATTGCCTTGATAAGCTTATTTAAGGATGTCCCAGGCCTATTTTGAAGTAACAACGCCTGTGATTTTTGAGAAAATTGAGTCATCCATGGAATTTTGAATCTAGAATTTGGCTTTATTCTCTTTGTTCCTTTGTGTTGTCTGAGCAGTTCTCTGTTGGTTGGTCATGGCAGCAAGGTTTGCTGGATCTGGTTCCACATATCTAAGATCCACTGGACCCCAACACTCTTGTGCTTGCAAGAAGGATCTCATTCTAAGATACCAAAACTCATAATTCTTTCCAATAAGAATCGGTCCTCGAGTTGGTCCTAAATCGCTTGAGGTGGCCATCTTTGAAGAAAAAAAAATTAAACAACAAGAAAAATTTTAAAGATTTATGTGCTTACTTGTTTCCTTCATGTAAAATCAGGTCTGCGAAGTTCTCTCAGTGATTTCAGACCATAAAACACGAGGTAGACCACTTCTTTAGCTTTGATCTGGCTGAATCTTACTATCCGAGCATGAGATCTATGGATTCAGAGCTCTGAGCTCTGTTCTTTAGCAACTGTAGCCCCTCTAAGGGTGGAATCAGGCTATCTGAGTTTACTCGAGAGCCAAAAGAAATTTACAATTCAACTTCTCATGTGACTGGGGGCTGAGAACCATGCGCTTCGGGTTTTCGCGTCTTAAGACTTCACATTTCTGGAAGTTAGCTACCCCCGTTCTCCCAAAATCTTAACCCTCGAACTCCACTTGCGTTAGATCGATGGTCCAGATCTCTCCTTCTAGCCAACAACTGAGATCAAATCGCAAACTCAGACTTTGCGAGTTTTCACAACTCTTACCTCGGGCTTTTCCGATTTACGAATCAGCGAAGTGTTGATCCAACGCTGCGTGCAACGGTCCATATCTCTCTCCCAACCAACGGTTGAGATCCACTTCGCGACTTCGTGCTTCGCGAAGTTAAGATTGTTCTCCCGCAATTCTTCCGATGTCTGAATCCTCAAATTCTCGGATCTGTTGCCACTTTTCAACCCTGATGATGGATGGTTCCGATGACTTCAGAACTTCGGGACTTCACAATTCCACTCTCATTTGCAACATTTGCACGAATTCGCCAAATACATGAAGTTTCAAAAAACTTTGGCGGTTAAAGCTTGTGCACCTTTTCTTGATCTGACGGTTGTTGTTGCTCTCGCCTTGATCTGACGACTAAAACACATTCTCCTTTTCTGCATGCTCCTCGTCCTTTCTGAGCTTTAATAATGGCTCAAATATGTTCATAGGGCCGATGTTACGGATGTTGAACTTGTCTTTTGCTGTATGAACAAAGACTTTCTTCTTAAGAAGGATTTTTGTGAATCTTTCATGAATTCTTTAAAAAAGCTCACGTGGATCATTAATTTTTGTCCTTCGATTCTCCTTCCACAGGTCTGCCTCCACACTCTATGATGTTCTCAACAATCTTTTGAGTGAACTGATGTCTCCACGCTCCTTTAGCGGACTACAGACTGTTCTCCAAGATTCTTTAAACGTTGTGTCCTTCTGCAGTTGCTCTACTTCTTCGCGCTTGCTAGCTGAAACGATCTTTTGAGCATATCACGAACTATGTACTGTTCTCCAATCACTGTGAGTAATCTTACATCCCGTGCTCTCGTAGACAGTGTAAGTTCTGCGCTTCTTAGAATCGGGCTGCTCTCCAGACTATTTGAAGAGAGTTACGTATGGAGCTCTGATACCATGACAAAATGAAAACAAGAAGATAGAATTGGGAAACAAGAAAATGAGCAGAGCGCAAATTGTATTGAGTATTGAGAATATTCAAAAAAAGACAAAACGCTGAGCTAAATAGGCTCAAGCAAATCGAGAACAATTGTACAGTGTACAATCAGACTATTAAGGTTATATATATATATATATATATATATATATATATATATATATATATATATATATATATATATATATTTAACAAATGCGACTTCAGGAGCCGAGACTTGAAAGACTTGAAAGAGGAGAAGCACCACAAATGCAGGGACGCAGTGATATTTATTTACAAAAGAGGGAATATAAAAGTGATATTTATTTGTAAAAGAAGGAATATAAATAATGTGAGAAACTATAGAAACTATCATGGTTAGTATCCTCTCTATAATTATTTGGAATCATTTTAAAGAGTAAAAAAATAAATAGATAAAAGAAAACAATGTCAAGGCTTTCTCTCATGTTGGTTCTCTACCAAAGTATTTTACAAAAGTAATGGTAATTGGGATAGGGATATAACTATCCCATTCAATAGTAATAAAATTAGGTAACAAAACCATATTAGCATAAGATTACATGTCAAATAGTGATGTTTGTCAAGGGTTATGTTGGATTGGGATGTTCACCAATGATTATGTTGCATAATGATGTTCATATTTGTTGTGTTATATCAAATTATTGTATTTGTCTATGGTTGCATCACATTGCCATGTCGATTAAGGGTTATGTCACCTTGTGACATTCCTTAAAGGTTATATTTTAGTGAGATATTCCTGAATGGTCGTGATGCATTGTGATATTCATCTTGTTTAGTTTATAAGGAAATGGTATGTTCCTCAATGGTTATATCTTATTGTCACATTCATGAAGGGTTGTGTTATGTTGGATTATGATGTTTCCCAATGGTTCTGTCACATTGTGACATTCATCTTCATTTTGTTATTTCAAATCGCTACATTCATCTATGGTTTCAGCTCATTGTGACATTAATTAAAGGTTATATCAAATTGTGAAATTCCTTAAGGGTTACGTTTAAGTGAGATGTTCCTAAATGGTCATGATGCATTGTGATATTTATCTTGGTTGGATTATAAGGAAATGGTATGTTCCTCAATGGTAATGTCACATTGTGACATTCATGAAGGGTTGAGTTATGTTGGATTATGACATTCCATAATGAATTTGTCACATTGTGACATCTTCATTATGTTAAGGTCACAACCAAGCCAAAAACCAAATCAGTGTATGAGACACCCCCTTGTTTGTGGGACAAACGACCCCCTCCACTCAACAATTTTATTTCTAAAGTCTACAAAGGTATACATACCCTACTCCCTCTATATTTGAACTTGTAACCTCCAAGGAGGAAACACATGCTATTAACCATTAGGCCCACTATGGTTATGTTACGTGACAATGTTCACGTTGGTTGACTTATGTTGAAGTGTTATATCACTTTATGATGTTCAGCAATGGTTATGTGTGGTTGTGATGTTCTTGAAAAATTCGATGCATTGTGATATTCATCTTAATATGTGAAATTGCTATATTCCTTAATGGTTATGTCAGATTGCAATGTTCGTCATGGGTCATGTAAAATTTATGATCTTGCTTAATTATTATAAAATATTATATTTGAAAAGGAAAAGATCATATACTTACATGGTTTTGAAAAAAGATATGTCTAAGTGTAATTAGTAGTTTAGAAGGAACATTGTTAAGTTCTATAATAAAGTGAGAAGAAACATATGTTTATTAATGAATTTGTTTTTTCATGAATACAAAAAGATCACATCCTTTCGAAAAAAACATTCAAGTCTCATATCAAATTTAAGTTCAAATTTGATACCTTAATTAAAAAAATACATGATTAATATTTTTTAACTATAAACATAAACAATTATTATTTAATCATAACTAATATTTTTTTCCCAAATTCACATTTTAATATGACACTTGTAAATTTAATATTATAGAATAAACATTGTTAAATTCTATAATAAAATCACAAGAAACATGTGTTTATTAACCTAAATGTTTTTTTAATGAATATAAAAAATCACATGGTTTGACAAAATATACATTCAAGTCTAATTTTACATCATATTGTGAACATTAAAAAGTTAAATTTAATAAAAAGATAAAGTTTTATCTCATAAATTAGTAAAAAAATAAAAATACAAAAGTTTATTTAATAGAATTAGTAAAAAAAAAAAACATAAAAGTTTATTTAATAGGATTAGTGAAAAAATTAAAAGTTTCTCAAATTTTGATACAAACTTAGTGTTCATTACTAAAAAAAAGTCAAAGACATTCAAGTAGTCTCCGAGGTATAGGACAGTCAGTGACAGAGTGTGTTGTTAAGCCACTTTGTGTTGATAAAGTCACTGAGGGGACAAAAAAATCCAACCATGTTAAGGGTTGGTGTGACTCAGGCCGGTGCGATCCGGTTTCTCAAGCCACGGGTTAATCGCGTAGCCAACAGGTCCCTCACAAATTAACAAACAAATAAAAAAAAAGACATTCAAGTCTAATTTTACATCATATTGCAACATTAAAAAGTTAAATTTAATAAAAAGACAAAGTTTTATCTCATAAATTAGTAAAAAAATATAAATACAAAAGTTTATTTAATAGAATTAGTAAAAAAATAAAAGCGGAAAAGTTTATCTAATAGGATTAGTGAAAAAATTAAAAGTTTATCAACTACAAACTCAGTGAAAATGAAATAAATGTTCATTACTAAAAAAGTCAAAGACATTCAAGTATAATTTTATATCATATTGCAACATTAAAAAGTTAAATTTAATAAAAAGACAAGTTTTATCTCATAAATTAGTAAAAAAAAAGTTTATTTAATAGAATTAGTAAAAAAAGTAGGAAAAGTTTATCTAATAGGATTAGTGAAAAAATTAAAAGTTTCTCAACTTTTGATACAAACTCAATGAAAATGAAATAAATGTTCATTACTAAAAAAATCAAAGACCTTCAAGTCTAATTTTACATCATATTGCAACATTAAAAAGTTAAATTTAATAAAAAGACAAAGTTTTATCTCATAAATTAGTAAAAAAATAAAAATACAAAAGTTTATTTAATAGAATTAGTAAAAAAATAAAAGCGGAAAAGTTTAACTAATAGGATTAGTGAAAAAATTAAAAGTTTCTCAACTTTTGATACAAAATCAGTGAAAATGAAATAAATGTTCGTTACTTAAAAAAAGGTAAGACATCCAAGTCTAATTTTACATCATATTGCAACATTAAAAAGTTAAATTTAATAAAAAGACAAAGTTTTATCTCATAAATTAGTAAAAAAATAAAAATACAAAAGTTTATTTAATAGAATTAGTAAAAAAAGTAAAAGCGGAAAAGTTTATCTAATAGGATTAGTGAAAAAATTAAAAGTTTCTCAACTTTTGATACAAATGAAAATGAAATAAATGTTCATTACTAAAAAAAAGTCAAAGACATTCAAGTCTAATTTTACATCATATTGCAACATTAAAAAGTTAAATTTAATAAAAAGACAGTTTTATCTCATAAATTAGTAAAAAAATAAAAAAATATAAAAGTTTATTTAATAGAATTAGTAAAAAAATAAAAACGAAAAAGTTTATCTAATAGGAGTAGTGAAAAAATTAAAAGTTTCTCAACTTTTGATACAAACTCGGTGAAAATGAAATAAATGTTCATTACTAAAAAAAAGTCAAAGACATTCAAGTCTAATTTATTTTACATCATATTGCAACATTAAAAAGTTAAATTTAATAAAAAGACAAAATTTTATCTCATAAATTAGTAAAAAAATAAAAATACAAAAGTTTAATTAATAAAAATTAAAAATAAAAATAAAAGCGGAAAAGTTTATCTAATAGGATTAGTGAAAAAATTAAAAGTTTCTCAACTTTTGATACAAACTCAATGAAAATGAAATAAATATTCATTACTAAAAAAGTCAAAGACATTCAAGTCTAATTTTACATCATATTGCAACATTAAAAAGTTAATAAAAAGACAAAATTTTATCTCATAAATGGGTAAAAAAATAAAAATACAAAAGTCTATTTAATAGAATTAGTAAAAACAAAAAAGTAAAAGCGCAAAAGTTTACCTCATAGGATTAGAGAAAAAATTGAAAGTTTCTCAACTTTGATACAAACTAAGTGAAAATGAAATAAATATTCATGGCTAAAAAAAGTCAAAGTTGAGAAAATTAAATAAATATTCAAAACTAAGTGAAAATGAAATAAATATTCATTACTAAAAAAGATCAAAGTTGAGAAAATTAAATAAATATTCATATTGAATAGTCTAAATTAATACTCTTATGGATTTAAATTTATATCAATTATATGTGATATTTTAAAATAATGAAAATTAAATTCTTATTAATGTTAAGTTGTAATTAATTTGATATTTTTGAGAGTTAATAGTTTACCATTTTTTGAACACACACAAGTGAGATATTACTCATAAAATTTAATTTATTAAGAGAATTTATATATATTTATAGCTCAATACAAGATTAGATCAACTCTTAACATTGTAGATCTCAAACCACCCACAAACTAAATGTTCATTCTTGTGAAACAAATTTGAAACAATATTTTAAATTTACAATACATTCTAGAAGTTTCTACATTATTCTTAACATTATTCTACATTATCATTTGTATTACAAAATATCAAACCAATTCCGTTTGATTCAATCTTCTCTCTCATAAAGTGATGTTGTAGCTCGATGTGTTTTGATCTTGCATGATATATTGGATTGTGTGACAATTTGATAGAACTTTGGTTGTCACAATTGATGCATGTTGGACCATTTTGCTTCTCTTCGACATCTTCAAGAATTCTCCGTAGCCAAACAACTTCACAAGTAGCACTGGTCAAGGCTTTATACTCAGATTATGTTGACGACAACGAAACAATAGGTTGCTTCTTGCTACTCCACGATACAACCCTTGATCCTATATGAAATGCATATCCCGAGGTGGACATTCTATCATCAGGGTTTCCTACCCAATCTGAATCAGCAAAACCTGACAGTTCAACATCAGATTCATCAATATACATAATACCAAAATTTATTGTTCCTTTCAAGTATCAGAGGACTTTCTTTGCAACTTTCCAATGACTTTTAGAAGGCTTAGCCATGAACTGACTAAGGATATTGACTGAGTAAGCAATGTCTGGTCTGGTAGTGGTGAGGTAGTTCAAAATTCCCGCCAACTGATGATATAAAGTACCATTTGCTTCTTTAGTTCCATCATCATTGTATAACTTTTCATTATGTTCTAAGGGAGTTGACATATCTTTGCATTCACTCATATTGAACTTTCTAAGAATTTCTTTTGTGTATTTACTTTGAGTGATTAATGTCTTACCACGCTCTCTTCAAACCTCAAGTCATAAACAATAATGCAATTCATTGAGGTCTTTCATCTCAAATTCTTAATATAACTGACCTTTAATCTCATCAATTAACTTGCATGCATTGCCTATAGTAATGAGATCCTCCACATATAAATATATTAGAGAAACATCCCATTCTTCATCTTGCTTAGCATACAAGTTAGGATCATTTTTTCTTTTCACAAACCCATTATGATAAAAGAAGGTATCTATCTTTACATACCATGATCTCGGTGCCCGTTTCAAACCATATAAGGCTTTCCTTAATATGCAGGCTAGATGTTCCTGTCCCTGCTTGATAAACCCTTCAGGCTGAACCAAATAAACCTCTTCCTTTAAATCACCATTTAGAAAAGAAGATTTGACATCTAACTGATGTATTTTCCAATTATGTTTTCTAGCTAAGGAAATCAATACTTTAATTGTATTCAATTTATCTATTGGTGCAAAAGTATCATCGTAATCAATTCCCTCCTTTTGTGAATATACTTTTGTAACTAATCTTGCGTTATATTTACCAATGCTATCATCTGCTTTAAATTTATATTTATACAACCATTTTCTTCTAATAGGGACTTTGTTTTCAGCCAGTTCCACTAATTCCCATGTTTTATTTTTCATAAGAGAGTCATATTCATCATTCATTTCTTTTCTCCACTCTTCATGATCTTTAGCTTGATCATAGTTTATAGGTTCTACAACATTCATTACGTGGGACATCAATGCATAATATTTATACCTTATAGGTGGTTGAGTTTTTCGTGATGACCTCCTTGGTCCTTCACTGTTTTCATCTCGTCTCCTATTCTGTGGAGACTTTTCTCCACTTGATTTATCATGACTACTTGAAGTATCCATACTACTTTCATTCATTTCTCAAACCTGTACATGTTCATTCTCTTGTTTAACCATTTCATCTATATTGACATGCTCATCACTATCATTATGCCAAGCATCTGCATCATTATTTGTATCTTGACATCAAATCATTGTAATTGAGGTGCCCAAACTTATGGTGCCATAACTCTTCTGTTCACATTGTTGTGGATGTCAATGAAACATGACGGTTCATTGTCAAATCCAACTTATACAATCCACCAACCCTGGTACCTGTGGAAACAATCATGTAGTGATCCTAGATATATTTTATAACGCACCTCAACTCACCAAATTCTAGTGTTAAATTATTATCAATGATAGTTGAAACATATATTAAATTATTTTTAATACCACGAACATACATCACATCATGAATATGTCTCAATTGTCCATTAGGAAAGTTCAGACTTATTACTCCATAGCCCTAGACTTTATGTGATATGCTATCTCTAAGTAAATGCGTGTGCCATCAATTTTCTCATAATATTCATCATACCATTCTTTATTACATGTCATATGAGCTTATGCACCAAAATCTATGAACCATGCATTCTCATCATCAATTTCAACAGACAATGCAACTTTAGAAATAAACAACTTAAGATTTTGAAATCCATCATTGACCGAAGTGTCTTTATGAACAAAATTTTCATTATGCCTTTTATATCTCTGATTTGACTCATAATTATTTCTTCTATAAAAATATTTAGCAAGATGTCCGGGTTTTCCACAATATTTACATTCAATATTTCTCTTAACATAAGAATCATGATGTGTCATACCTTTCTGCTTTGCTTGAAACTGACGTTTGTTCTTGTCCCACAGTTTCCCTTGGTATGATCTTTTATCTCTTGAAATCAATGCCAAATTTGAGCCACTTGATTCCAGATCATAATTCTTCATTCTCTCTTCCTCTTCAAGAAGGATAGTAGCCAATTCATCAAAATTAAGGGGTGTTTGTCTAGTTGAAAGTGTTGAAATAAAGACTTTATAATCTTTCACTAAACCCTTCAAAGCGATAATTACTAAATCACTACTGGAAACCTTTTCACCAATGTCACCCAACTTATCACTTAAATATTTAATTCAGGATACAAAATTACTTATTCTTTCATTGGCTTACATTTTGATAGATAAGAGCTTAGTTTTTAAGAATAAAATCCTGTTTGCATTAGAGGTCTCGTCCAAACCTTTGAGAATGTCCCACGTCTCTTTGGAAGTTTTACAATCTCGGATGTGTGGAATTATGCTATTCTTTACAGACATCCGAAGCATGACCTTTGCTTTCATTTCTCATCTTTTCAGAATATGGAATTGAGGCAACAATTGTGGGCTTGGGCTCATCTCCTTTCACAATCGTCCATAGACTATAAGCCTCAAAAGTAGTTGTCATATTAAATTTCCAGTTAGCATAATTTTCTCCATCAAGTTTGGCGGATTCATTTAAATAGGAATCAACAAGGGGGCTTTCCATCTTCCACCACAAATAATTCAACTAGCTTTAACAATTATTCACCAATTAAAAAAAACGTGTTGCTGGCTTTTGCAAGATTTTACCTCCCTGGAAGGCTTCTTCTTTGCTGCAAGTTGCCCTGCTCTGTCGCATGCTCCTTCTCTTTGGGCAGGCATCACTAATCTGGCAAAAGGAACCGTCAATATGATAACGATATAGCGGCTCTATGGCAGCGATGAAGACTCACTAGAAATTCCATCTATATGGAAGCATCGACTTACTTGAAGAATTAAATGGCAGCTCTAATCAATGAATAAGATCGACACTATTCAAATTGGCAGTGGCAATTTACGAATTTAATATTCAAACGATGGAATTAACAAATAATGATGATTTCACTATCGATGGCAGTTGTCTCTTACATGTCCACACACTCAGAGTTATTGCAGTTGGCGGCTTTGCTGGAAACGGTGGCTCAAAGACAACTACGACACTATGCAAATGTCGTCTCTATTCAATAGGAGGTGGCTGTGGATTTGTTCAGTAGACGAGCTCTCTACACAATTTCTCTATTCCTTATCCATGCTAGAACTTTGAAAAGATATCCCAAAGGATCTATAAACAATCTGCAGCTTCACTCGAATGCCCACGACACTATCACACAACTTACACATGCAGTGGATCTGCTTCAGTTGTAACGATCGAAATGTGGTTCCTCACAACATTTTATCCCTCAGCTCTGATACCAAATTAAACTCAGAACAAGAAGAACACACACAAGTGAGACAATTCTCACAAAACTTAATCCATTGAGAGAATTCCAATACATCTATAGCTCAATAGAGGATTAGATCAAACTTCTAACATTGTGGATCTCAAACCACCCACAAACTAAATCTGTGTTCTTGTGAAACAAACTTGAAATAACATTCTATATTTACAATATATTTTAGAAGTTTCTACATTATTCCATCACATCTAGTATTATTGCACCAAGCATTTATATTTAAAAAAAAATCCTTTTAAAAAAATAATTTGTATTGTTATCAATGTATTTAGGAAGACTTGGGCATCTCCTTGTATCATTGAAATATCTATCGGTCTTATGACACTCATTTGAACTTGCAAGTTTTTAAGAGAAACCACATGTTCTTAACCATTAAACCAACTCAGACTACTCTATCAAATAGACAAGCACTTGATCCAATCCAAAATGTATTGCCAAACCACTCTTTGTTGTGGGTGACAAATGTTTTTCCTGGTCCTTCTTAGAGACTTCATTCCACTCCAACGAACCTTCCACCTCACTTAGTATTTAAAAACCTTGTAATACAATATAATAGTAATAATAATATATTTTTAAGGTCAGGGCCAAGGCAGACACCAAGGCAAAAATTCTTCATCCACGTGATGTATCATGACTGCTTGAAGTGTCCATACTACTTTCATTCCATTCTCAAAACTGTGCATGTTCTTGTTCCGGTTTAACCATTTCATCTATCTTGACATGATCATCACTATCATTATGCCAAGCATCTGCATCATTATTTGTATCAACATCAGATCATTGTAATTGAGGTGCCCATACCTGCGATGCCATAACTCTTATGTTCACATTGTTGTGGATGTCAATGCAACATGACGGTTCATTGTCACATCCAACTTATACAATCCACCAATCTTGGTACCTATGGAAACAATCGTCTAGTGATCCTAGATATCTTTGACAAAGCACCTCAACTTACCAAATTACACTATTAAATTATTATCAATGATAGTTGAAACATATATTAAACTATTTTTAATACTAGGAACATACATCACATCATGAATCTATCTCATACATCACATCATGAATCTATCTCAATTGTCCATTAGGAAAGTTCAAACTTATTACTCCATAGCCCTAGACTTTATGTGATATGTTATCTCCTAAGTAAATGTGTGTGTCATCAATTTTCTCATAATATTCATCATACCATTATTTATTACAGGTCATAAGAGCTTATGCACCAAAATCTATGAACCATGCATTTTCATCATCAATTTCAGCATACAATGCAGCTTCAGAAATAAACAACTTAAGATTTTTAAATCCATCATTGAGTGAAGTATCTTTATGCACAAAAATTCCATTATGCCTTTTATATCTTTGATTTGACTCATGATTTTTTCTTCTATAAAAATATTTAGCAAGATGTTCAGGTTTTCCACAATATTTACATTCAATATTTCTATTAACATAAGAATCAAGATGTGTCATAGCTTTCTGCTTTGCTTGAAACTGACCTCTGTTCTTGTCCCTCGGTATGATCTTTTACCTCTTGAAATCAATGCCAAATTTGAGCCACTTGAGTCCATATCATAATTCTTCAGTATCTCTTCCTTTTGAAGAAGGATAGTAGCCAATTCATCAAAAGTAGGGGGCGTTTGTCTAGCTGAAAGTGTTGAAATAAAGACTTTATAATCTTGCACTAAACCCTTCAAAGTGATAGTTACTAAATCACTACCGGAAACCTTTTCACCAATGTCACCCAACTTAGTTAAATATTTAATTTGGGATTCAAAATTACTTATGCTTTCATTGGCTTCCATTTTGATAGATAAAAGCTTAGATTTTAAGAATAAAATCCGGTTTGCATTAGAGGTCTCGTCCAAACCTTTGAGAAAGTTCCACGTTTCTTTGGAAGTTTTTCAATCTAGAATGTGTGGAATTATGGGATCCTTTACACACCTCTGAAGCAACACCTTCGCTTTCATTTCTCATTTTTCAGAATTTGGAATTGAGGCAACAATTGTGGGCTTGGGCTCATCTCCTTTCACAATAGTCCATAGACTATAAGCCTCTAAAATAGTCATCAGCTTAAATTTCCAGTTAACATAATTTTCTCCATCAACTTTTAAATTTACAGTTAACATAATTTTCTCCATCAACTTTGGTGGATTCATTTAAATAAGAATCAACAAGGGTGTTTTCCATCTTCCACCAAAAATAATTCAACTAGCTTTAACAATTATTCACCAATTAAAAAAAAAACGTGTTGCTGGATTTTGCAAGATTTTACCTCCCAGGAAGGCTTCTTCTCTGCTGCAGGTCTCTCTTCTCTGTTGCACGCTCCTTCTCTCTGGGTAGGCATCATTAATCTGGAAGAAGGCACAATCAATATGATAATGATATAGCGGCTCTATGGCAGCAGCGGCGGCTCACTGGAAATTCCATCTCTATGGCAGCATCGACTTACTTGAAGAATTAAATGGCAGCTCCAATCAATGAATAAGATCGACAATATTCAAATTGGCAGTGGAAATTTACGAATTTAATATTCAAACGATGCACAAACGATGGAATTAACAAATGATGGTGACTTCAAAATCGATGGCAGCCTTCTCTTACACGTCCACACACTCAGATTTATTGCAGTCGACAGCTTTGCTGGAAACGGTGGCTCAAAGACAGCGGTGACACTATGCAAATGTCGGCTCTGTTCAGCAGGAGGTGGCAATGGCTTTGTTCAACAAACAAGCTCTCTACACAGTTTCTATATTCCTTATCCACGCTAGAACTTTTGAAAAGATATCCCGGAGGATCTATAAACAATATGTGAGTTCACTCGAATGCCCACACACTATCACACAACTTACACATGCGGTGGATCTGCTTCACTTGAAATGATGGCAGTGTGATTCCTCACAACATTTTATCCCTCAGCTCTGATACTAAATTAAACTCAGAACAAGAAGAACACACACAAGTGAGACAATGCTCACAAAACTTAATTCATTGAGAGAATTCCAATACATTTATATTTCAATAAAGGATTAGATCAAACTCTTAACATTGTGGATCTCAAACCACCCACAAACTAAACACAATGTTTTTGTGAAACAAACTTGAAACAACATTCTATATTTACAATAAATTTTAGAAGTTTCTACATTATTTTGTCACAATTAATATTATTGCATCATGCATTTATATTTAAAAAAAATTCTTAAAAATAAATAAATTGTATTGTTATCAATGTATTTAGGAAGATTTGGGCTTCTACTTGTATCATTGAAATATATCTCTGTTTTATGACACTCATTTGAACTTGTAATGTTTTAAGAGAAAACACATCTTCTTAACCATTAAACCAACTCAGACTATTCTATCCAATATACAAGCACTTGATCCAATCCAAAATGGATTGCCAAACCACTCTTTGTTGTGGGTGACAAATGTTTTTCCTAGTCTTTCTTAAAGACTTCATTCCACTCCAACGAACCTTCCACCTCACTTAGTATTTTAAAACCTTGTAATACAATATAATAGTAATAATAATATATTTTTAAGGTCATGGCCAAGACAGACACCAAATTGGTATATAAGACTCTCTCCATTCAGGATTTTGTCTGGTAAAGTCATACCCTATCCTACCCCTCTGGATTTGAACTTGTGACCTTTAAATTTTTAAAGAAATAAAACATAAAACATGAACTAGATTTTGTCACTGTCAAAGTCCTTTGCTAGAAAAAGATAGAAAGCAGATCGAAATTGAAAATGCACTTAATGCTTTAGAAAAGAATTGTGATCCTAGGTGAGAAAACAAATTAGAGATCATGCTCCATCGAAATTAGAGAACATGCAGCTTCATCTCCGACGGATATCCTCCATAACAATGGTTACATTTGACTGGAATTTATCCATTTTTTTAATGGTTATATACAGTTAATTTTAAAAATTGCATGTCATCCTAGACTATCACTTAATTCTTAAATCATCCAGAATGTCCAGATTGGTTATTTACTGGTTTATAGTTTTTAAAATATAAGTACAAATTCTTAATTCTTAAAACATCCAGAATGTCCAGATTGGTTATTTACTGGTTTATAGTTTTTAAAATATAAGTACAAATTCTTAAAACATCCAGAATGTCCAGATTGATTATTTACTGGTTTTTAGTTTTTAAAATATTAGTATAAAGAATGGTTTATAGTTTTATAAGTATAAAGAATGTTAGGATGGTATCTGTTATTTATTGGTTGATAATTTTTAAAATATAAGTATACAGAATGTTCAGATGGTATTCACTGATCCTAGACCACAATAATGACACAGAGAATGTTAAGATGGTATTCACTAATCCTGGACCACAATAATGACACAGAGAAGGAAGAAAATATTGGGAATTTTGTAACCAAGTTCTAGTGATGATTCTGAATACAATTTGAGCTATATTTTTAAGCATTTTTCTTTTATATTTTGCAATTATTGTATGCATTCTTTTTAGTGTTTGTAAAATTGTTTTTGTATAATGATTAGATTTAGGTGAAATTAAGAAGTTGAAACCTTAGTGTTTTTCAAAATTCAAATATTTTTTTTTTAATGATATTGTATTTTATATATAATAGATTTTTTTTTTTAATGATATTGTATTTTATTTATAATAGATTTTTTTTGTTAATGATATTGTATTTTATATAATAAAATTTGATGATGTTATATTTCATAACAATTTTATAATAGTTACAATATTGATTTAAATTTTATAATTACAGATTTTTTATTTGATAATGGGCAGATTTAATAGAAGTTTAGTGCTTAATAAGTTTTTAATGGACAGGATTAAATATGGCTGGAATATTCTTAGTAGTCACACAAAATAAATGGCTGTGATTTCAATCATTAACTTCCTAGCTATTATAAAGAGATCAGTTTATGTGTTTACCTTTTTACATTTACCTAATCATATTTAAAAATTACTTTGATAGCTAATTGATTTGCCACTTAAGTGATTAACATAAATTAAAATATTAACACGAGATAAATGAAGCCCAACCGTTTATTTGTTAATAAACAATAAAATTTAATATATTCTTTTAAAGATTCGTTTCATCTTATCAGCCTTTCTAAATTAATCAGCCGCGATTTAACTGATTTGCTAGTTTATATAGTTGTCTGTTAAAAAAGTTTCGTCATTCTTCAAACCATATGGTCTGATCTGTAGTTTTGTCATTATTCAAACGATATGGTCCGATTTGTTTTTGAAGGTACTCTTATCATTAATTTTGTCGTTATCCAAACAGCTTGCAGAATAAGTAGATTCTGCAATGAAAAATAAGTTGTCGAGTGATACAGAAATATGAAGTGTTTACAAAACATATGGTTGTCTATGGGATAGTATCACTGAATGATGTTTGTTGGTATTTTTGGATGGTCTTGCCATCGTTACACATCTAATAATTTGGCCAGAAACTCCATGGCCAATGCGCTGTAAGGCGCTGAGACTCCAAAGAATTGGAAGAGGAGAAGCAACACAAATGTGGGGACGCTCAACGATATCAAAGCCAAAGCAGCGATGGCGCGGGCGGGTCTGGTGTTAATCAACATGTTCTGCAACCATCCGACGAATTGACAAATATCTGAAGTATATGTAACGGACCACTCCTTCTCCCACTTCATCCAGTGCTGTGGAGGAGCATAATTTGTTTCCTGCATTCTCAACTCCTGAATCCGTTTTCTCAACACTATCATTTCCGCGTCCACTCTGCTTGAACCATCTGGAATGCCGTTTTTTCAAAAGAAACGTGAAAATAAAATTTGGATTTCGTACCCACAAACAGGTAGATATAGAAGCAGTGCTTTCTTAGGTATTTATTTATGAAAACTAGAAGGCTGCAAATGGTCAGATCAAAGTACCTGAGCCAAATTGGTTGCCGCTAGGGTTACCAGCTTTAACGGCAGCTCTTCGCAATCGAGTTAAGTTCAGGCCCATGGGGATCCTGTACTGAATTTGGGAATTAGCTTGTGACGACTTGCGAAGTAATCTTTCCATTTTTATTTCAGAAGGTGATAACCCGCACAGACTTGCTGCTGCATGGACAGCCCCGGTAGCTCTGGCAATGGCAGAATCAGCTCTTACATGCATAGTTCGATCAAGTGGTTAGTACTAATTTACTCGAATGATCGATGAGAAGAAATATGAAAAATAATATTTTCAGTTCCAATAATGTAGTGACAGTAAGGAGAAGTAGATGGATGAATTGGAATTGAATGTATTTATAAGTAGCCATTCATCTAAATTCGGCCACTGCGATCCTTTCAATCATCGGCATCTCTTCGTCCAGTCACGTGGAAGGAAGAAATTCTTCAAACCCGGACTGGACGGAAGAAATTCTGCATACCCGGTATTTACACGTGCGATCGTCTCAGTCATCGGCATCTCTTCGTCCTGTCACGTGGAAGGAAGAAATTCTTCAAACCCGGACTGGACGGAAGAAAGTATTTACACGTACTCTACACGAGAGTCTCGGAACTCTTATTATTCTTCCAAGTTCCGATGATCGCTCACGCCTTAAGTAAAAGTTGAGTGATTCGATGCCTGGATAAACGACAAATAATACGCGGTTTCCTCTTTGTCGATTTTAATATGATGTTACAGGGTGAAGAGAAGAGAATCATATAGAAAATGTGTTTTATACATTGAATACTTCCTATGTATTAGGACAGATATCCAATTGAGAACTATTTCATATCAAATCACCTTTGATTTTACTTTTCTGTTTTGCTAATTTTACTTTCAAACCTTGATGTTGCATGATCACAATAACCATATAGAAAATGTGTTTAATACATTGAACACTTTCATGTATTAAAACATGAAAAGTATTTGATTTGATTTCAACTTAGTAAGGAAAATTTACATTATAAAATTTAATTTTAATTATTAAATATTATTTTGCAATTTATTATTTTAAAATAATCTTGAAAAAATTATTTATATTTTAATATAGAAAAAAAAATATTAAAATAAAAATCAATTTTTATTTATTTATTTTTTTGCTTTCTATCCTTGATGTTGCATGATCACAAGAACCATATAGAAAATGTGTTTGACACAGCCATAACCAAATTTGGTTTTTGGGCTTCTTGGACTGTAATATTGTTGTCAACCTCTTGAACCTTTGATACCCCTTGCAAATATGAGAGAACCGATGACGGATTTTGACCATACACTGCTTCAAAAGGAGTCATGCGAGTAGTTATATGGTAAGATATGTTGTACCACCATTCAACTAGGGGTAACCATTGAGCCCATCGATTTTTCCTCTCCGATGCAAAACACCTCAAATATGTTTCCTAACACTTATTGAAAACTTCATTCTGGAAATCCGTCTAGGGGTGATAGGTACTGCTGAGATGCAATTGGGCGCCCTGTAGCTTGAACAATTCTTGCCAAAAATTTCTGGTGAAAGTGGGGTCTCTGTTAGATATGATATAATTAGGCATGCCATGAAGCTTGAACATATTATCCATGAATATTTGAGCCATTGTGGCCGTTGTGAATGGATGTTGAGGAGCACAAAAATGAGCATATTTGGAGAGACGATGTACGACCACCATGATGACTGACTTATTGCCCGACTTAGGTAAGCGCACAATGAAATCCATAGAAATATCTCTCCAAATAGTAGGGGGAGTTGGAAGCGGTTGGAGTCTTCCGAGAGCTTTGACAATTTCTCCCTTGTTGCATTGTCATACCTCACATTCATCCACAAAGGTGTGGACGTCTTATTTCATACCATCCCAGAAAAAATAACATTTGACCCATTCATAGGTTTTGGTAAACCTTGAATTCTCAACTATGGGTGAGGCATGAAGTTCAAAAAGAACTGTTGATTTAAGTTATGATTTCTTGCATAAATACAAAATACCTTTGTAGTGAATCTATTCATTATTCCAAGAGTACCCTAGAGAAACTAAAGAATTGTGTTGCAATTGGTGGAGCAGGCTAGAAATTTTGGGGTCTTGCAGCCATTCCTGACGAACAACTTGGAGCCAATCTAGTACAATGAAGGAGAAGGAGAAAAGGTACCTGTCTTCTTCATATTTCCGGGAAAGAGCATCGGCCACGACATTTTCCTTCCCCTTCTTGTAAATAATCTCATAATCATAGCCAAATAGCTTGGTCACCCATTTTTGTTGCATCGGGGATGAAATTTGTAGTTCGAGGAAATACTTCATACTTTGATGATCAGTTTTGATTTGGAATCGAATTGATGAACCAATAAATAAGGATGTCATAGATCCACAACACGGAGAATATCTAACATTTCCTTTTCATAAATGGATTGTCCTAAATGTCGTTCTGAAAGATGTTTTCTAGTGAAGGACAAAGGCCTGTCATTTTTCATGTGGACGACACCAATTCCTTTCCCAGAAACATCACATTCCAATATGAATGTCTTTGTGAAGTATGGAATTCCTAGGACATGGGTCATGCACATAACATCTTTCAAGGCTTGGAAGACATGACCCACAACGTAAGTCCAAGTAAAATCATTCTTTTTAAGGAGAGAAGTGAGAGGAGCTGCATTTTTTCCATAATTCTGAACAAACTTTCGATAAATTTTATAGCCCTAAAATGCCCTACCCATGCATACATGACATTGGCCTTCCTACTTGCATAATTTTCCAAATCATTGTCGAGGAACTCTATTTAAAAAACAATTTTTTGGAGCATGTATGCACTCTGCTGCACTACTTCCCATGTACATACACTTTATGCATGATATACAACCCATGTGCATATGTTATCTGCACACTAAACAACCCACATATACCTCCCAAAGTTGCAAAAATAAATTTTTTGCAAGGAATACGTTGGAATTAATGGGCTATTAGAGGTTTCCCAACCGTTTCACCTACTATAGCCCATCCCCAAACCGAATAACTATCATTTTGTCATATAAAAGGAGGTCTTGAGGCCTCCTTCCACAATCAGGCATTCAAATGGTGAAACTCTGCCCAAATTCCCTTTCCCTCCTTGCCCAAGTATTTGCAACCTTTTTTGAGTTCTTGCCTCAACATTCCCTCTCTATCCCTTTTCTCTTATACAATCCCTTCCCTTCTATTGGAGTGATCAATAGATTGTGAGAGAAGGCATTTTGAAGGTGCACTTGGAACAAATTTAAGAGGAGCCCGGACCAGGTTCGCAGAGTGTCGACCTGCAAAGGTTGTAATTTCCAATCTTTGAATACTGAATAAAATAATATGTTTCCATGTCCCAAATGATATCTTTGTGTCTTTTATTTGGTTTATGAATAATGAATGATATCTAACCCTAATTGATGAGTATAGATAGAATTTTGGTAGCCTTGTTTTCCTAAGCATTGATGCAGGTTATCTTTGGGAGGAAACCAACATCCAAGGAAGAAACAAAGCTCGAGGAGGTCAACATCAAATGTTTGGACCATGGGTACTGTCTCTGACCTACTCTTCTATCACTTTTTTCTGTTCATCTGTGTGGAATGTTTGGGGTAGTGTAGGAATTTGATTGAGTTTTAAGGAGTCATTGCTTTGTCTATACTTAAAACCTTGGTATAGTTATAGGGGGATTTACCTGCTAGTGGAATTGGCGACTCCACTGAGGAATCTCTCTAGGGTTTTAGAGGGACGTTTTTGGATTCTTAATTGGCTTCTTGATTTCCTTTTGAGTTTTAGTCAAGTTCTATGAGTATTTTAAGGGTTTCTAGTCACCTGCATGGTGCATACCAGCTTTCCCTGCCCTGTCAGTCTACCTAGATATTTTCTTTTTTGAAAAGTCTCTGAGGTGTACGCGTCCTACTTTGGGCCAGCCCGCGTACATACACATCCTATATAGTAGATAGCCCGCGTACATACACATGTTAGTGCAACATCCCACGTCTTTGTATCCTGAAAGTTTTTTTAACAAAGAGAAGTATGTCTCTTTCCTGATAGAAGTTTAGGCTTCTCAGGTCTTTCTTGAACATGTCAGAGTCTCTGTCTTTGGCCATAGCTTGGGTTAAAGTTTTAGTTAACTTGTTCCTAAATTTTCTTTTGTTTTCCCTAGAGGTTTAGAGTGAACTTCCAAGTTTTTGATCCTCCTTTTGGTTTCTTGGTTGAATCCCTGTGTTTATGCAGTTGGTTAAGGGTCTTTTTTATTCTTGGGTTTTGTTTTCTCTTTTTCCTGTTTCTTTCTTTGAAAAACAAAACAAAAAAAAATTACTGTAGTTTTTCTTGTTAAAGTAGTTAAAAAAAATCAAAAATAATTTATTTTCTTGCATTTAGTTTGGTAAAGTAGTCAAGGTTGTTCTTTGTAAAAGAAAAATAGTCTTCATTTCAAAGTTATTTTTGAAGCC
The DNA here is from genome assembly GCA_009831015.1 of Picea engelmannii. Lineage (NCBI taxonomy): Eukaryota > Viridiplantae > Streptophyta > Pinopsida > Pinales > Pinaceae > Picea > Picea engelmannii. The sequence goes on from ML805438.1 coordinate 65,464, forward strand.
TTGTTTGCCTAAGCATTGATGCAGGTCATCTTTGGGAGGAGACCATTAACATCCATGGAAGAAAAAAAACTTGAGGAGGTTAGCATCAAACGTTTGGACCACAAGTATTGTCTCTGACCTACTCTTCTATCACTTTTTATTTTCATCTGTGTGGAATGTTTGGGGTAGTGTAGGAATTAGATTGACTTGTAAGGAGTCATTTCTCTATATATACTTAGAACCCTGGTATATTTATAGGGGGGTTTTCCCACTAGCAATGTTAAAAATAGAAACCCACGCAATCTCTTAAGAGTTTTAGGGAGAGGCTAATCATGCATAGATTCAATTTTCTTAGGATCCACTCGGACACCATCCTTGCTAAAAATATGACCTAGGTATTCCACTTATGAGGCATCAAAGGAACATTTTGATTGTTTAAGGAAAAGTTGGTACTTAGAGATTAGATGAAGAACTTGATTCACATGGAAGAGAGAGATGGGATGGCCAAGTTTTACTATAGATGAGAATATCATCAAAGAAAAATAAGACAAAATGAAAAAGAAAAGGACGGGAGACATGATTCATAAGACTGTGTAAAGTGGAAGGACCATTACACAATCCAAAGGGCATTACCAAGATTTCATAATGACCATCATGAGTGTGAAATGCAGTCTTTGGAATGTCTTATTCTTTCATACGGATCTAGTGGCAGCCAGAACGTAGATTCAGTTTCGTGAAGTACTGAGCACCACTCAATTTATCCAAGAGGTCATCAATGCCAGGAATGGTGAATTTGTATTTGATGGTGAGTTTGTTGAGGGCATGGAAGTCATGACACATGCGCCAAGTACATTCTTTCTTGAGTACCATGACCACGAGGGAAGAGTAGGGGATAGTACTAGGACACATAACACCTGCTTCAAGCAATTCATGAATAATTTTCTCAATTTCATTCTTCTAGGAAAAGGAATGATGATAAGGCCAAACATTGGGAGGAAGACTTCCCGAGATGAGAGGGATGGAATGATCATGGACTCCATGTAAATTCTAACCTTGTACAATATCTACTGCAAACAGATATTCAGAAAAGAACAAAAAAGATACAATGGCAAATACAAACATTACACAGATATTTTTCACCTGGAAATCCAAACTGGGAAAACCAACATATATTATATTCATACATTGTGTTACATTGTTTATAATACAATATACATATAGGAGCCAGCGGCATCCAAAACCCTAACCCAATGACCTAGATTAGTCCAAAACCCTAATTCCTTAACTGGAAATAGAAAACCATCAGCAAAAAAACCATGTGCCGAAAAACCACCTAAATAAAATGTGGTCCCGGAAATATGTTGTCTCGGTGCGAAAAAAAATTTCGGGGGCGTTGCCCCCGAACCCCCGCATGAGGGGCTCCGCCCCTCTATGCGCTCGATGCAGATGCTTAGACACTACTTTTCGTGCAAAGAATATAACACATACCCAACATTCTCCCACTTGTTGTTTTCTTTGCACATAGGGGATTACAGGGTTACATAGTCAACAATCCAGGGTAGCAATGCCCATGGATCCTCTACACCAAGAGAACTTCTCAGTGCTCACAAATTTTGTTAATGAATTTGCAACATTCTTCAAAGTGTCCACTTTCATCAGTGATGCTTTCTTTTCTTCAATCATGTCTCTCACAAAGTGATATTGAACATCAATGTGCTTTGTCTTTGAATGATAAGTAGGGTTCTTCGCCAAGAAAATTGCACTCTGACTGTCACACTCTATCCTTACAGCTTCTTGTACCAACCCAATACCTGAACACAATCTTTGTAACCATACTACTTCCTTACTTGCATGAGTGGCTGCCATGTATTTAGATTCTGTAGTTGAAAGTGCCACTACAACCTGTCTTTTGCTCATCCAACTTATTGCTCCTCCAAACAGGTTAAACACATACCCGCTTGTAGATCTCCTACGATCTAAATCTCCAGCCCAGTCTGCATCCACAAAGCCATGTATATCAACCACTATGTCCAATCCCGGTCTTCCTTCGTAGCACAATCCATAGCTAGTAGTGCCACGCAAATACCTGAAAATCCTTTTTACTGTTGTCCAATGCTCCTTCCCTAGTTTTGACATATACCTGCTCAAAACTCCCATTGCATGTGCAATGTCCGGTCTAGTACAAACCATTGCATACATCAAACTTCCAACTTCACTCACATATGGAACATGAGACATGTCCTCCTCTTCTTCATGTGTCTTGGGACACTGATCTACAAATAATTTTACACCAACAGGAATAGGAACCTTGACCGGTTTACATTCCTGCATATTAAACCTCTGCAATATCGTCTCGACATATTTTCTCTGATTTAACCACAGTTTCGTCCTTTTTCGATCTCTTTTAATTTCCATGCCCAAAATGAAATTTGAAGCACCAAGATCCTTCATGTCGAATTTAGAGGACAACTGAGTTTTCACATCCTGGATAATCTCCTTGTTGTTTCCTATCAGCAACATGTCATCCACA
>ML805438.1:70868-90488 GCA_009831015.1 Picea engelmannii
TGTCCACCAAAAGATCTTCCATCTTGAGCTTCCACATCTCAAAGCTTTTCCCATTAAACTTCTCGATCTCCATCTTCGAATTGCTTGCCATTTCTTTTCACCTGAAAAACAATACCGCAGATCTCCCACTGTAACAAGGCTTACCACAGTCTCGAGCCAAACCCTTGACCACAAAGGCGTCCCCCTGAAACCAATAAAGCTCTGATACCAAATGTAAATTCTAACCTTGTACAATATCTACTGCAAACTGATATTCATAAAAGAACAAAAAAGATACAATGGCAAATACAAACATTACATAGAGATTTTTCACCTAGAAACCCAAACCGGGAAAACCAGCATATATTATATTCATACATTGTGTTACATTGTTTACAATACAATATACATATAGGAGCCAGCGGCATCCAAAACCCTAACCCAATGACCTGGATTAGTCCAAAACCCTAATTCCTTAACCGGAAATAGAAAACCATCGGCAAAAAAACCATGTGTCGAAAAACCACCTAAATAAAATGTGGTCCCAGAAATATGTCGTCTCGATAATATGTCGTCCCGGAAATATGTCGTCCCGGTGCGGAAAAATAATCTAAATAGAATGGTGACTCCAATATGGTTCTAAATCCAAATTCTCCCATTGTAGGATTCAAGGACCCCTTTTCTTATCTCTCTGATTTTGTTGGTCACCAAAATAGCTTCTCTAAGAACTCACCTTGAAACTTTAGGTCCCCATTGCTTGAGAATCCATCCAGATTTTCGATCACGTCGTTTTTAAAGACTTCATGTGATTATTGAAGGAACAATCGCGTTGAGGTGCATGATCCATGCTTGTAATCACATTTTGGTTCTGCATCGTCTACACAAATCCACTCACCTATCGTTTTAGTGATGCATGTGGATCTACTTCTCTCCTAGGAAGAAGGTGGTTCTAATCCTCCCTTGCCAACAAGGGTTTAGTATTTATTTTATTTCACTTTGCAAAGTTGAAGATCCTACTTTGAATCCTTTTTTGTATAGTTAATTAGCTAAATTAGATTACTAGATAAGATAAAAAGAACCATAAATGTTTTTATTTTTCCACTTGGATGGCTAGTTGAAACATCTGAATTCTTAGTTAGATTTTTTTTAAATCAATTTATTTTTTGGGACTAGGAACCTTTTATTGACCACCAAGTATGCTCTTCACCTCAGATTCCCTTGATCACGGTGAACCAAAAATACGTTTGTTTCCATCTCCCTTGCATGCCATCAGGCTTGATCATGATGAAAGTATGCTCCTTGATGAATCCACCATGATTTCAAGTAGAAAATGTCTAATGTGAGTCTAAATAGCATACACATACAACACAACGAATATGCACATGGAGACAAATGTAGCATATTGACAATTTAATAGCAGTATCCGATCAATCCTTGTTGCCATGTACAATCATGTGGTCAAAAAAAATACATGGTCTAGTTATTAGATTCTTTTAATTTTTTGGGATAATTATTATCTAAATTTAACAATACATTGTTGACAAAAAAAAAAATTTATATTGTTTAAATTGCAGTTTTGAATGCATAGACAAATCTAATCCACAGAAAAATCACTAATATACCCTAATTATACAATCTCAACAAGTGATATTAATACAATTTCATTAATTATTTTAACCAATCAACAAAATAGATCATGAACCAAAAAATTAAAAAAATCTAACTTTAAACTATGCACAATCCCAATCCCATACTGTCAAAGTCACAACGTTTATTTGATTATGTTAGATGAAGTACTTTCAAAGGCACCATGTTGACCCGTATGCTACAATTATGTGGAATGGACATTTTTCAAACGGCTATTCAATCACTTTGAGTGGCATAGAGAAGACAACCTCACATGTCTAAATTCTTTGAATAAGGTATCTTGTCTACTTTGTTTTTTCCTTTTACGGATAATTATCTCACATTTGAAATAGTAAATAGATGGCTATCCAATAATTCACATGTAGTGACAAAGATAGGGTTTGGATGAGGAGACATCCAAGAGGGTCGAATGAAATTGTGATTTGATTGTAAGTGAACGATGTTTAAGAGTATTTAGTATTTTCTGCTTTGTATGAACACATTTTTGTAAAAGGGTTTACAAAACATTTAACTCTGTTGTAGTTTTTACAAAACATTTATCTCTTTTGTAAAACTGTTTACATTTACAAAACATTTATCTCTTTTCTAAAAATGTTTTACATTTTCATTAACTTTTCATAAAATGACATTAAAAAAAAAAGTGTTTATATAGTTTTTAACTTTTTATTAAAATAAGTTTTTTTTTTAAATGATATTGAAAAAAAGGTTTATATTGTTTTTAACTTTTTATTAAAATGATATATATTTTTATATTTTAAAAAGAAATTTATATGGTTAACTTTTTATTTGTATAAATAAATATTTGTTAAAAATATTTATATTGCCTTTAATTTCTCATTAAAATGTTTTTTTTTTAAATTATATATATATATATATATATATATATATTTATTTATTTATTTATTGCTCTTAACTTTTTTTTCTATTTTATAAAAAAAATTAAAAAGGGTTTACATTGTCCTTAACTAAAAAAGATATTTACATTGCCATTAACTTCTCACTAAAAATGACCTTCCTTTTCATCTTTTAAAAATTATTTATATTACCCTTAGATTTAAAAAGACATTTTTAAAGGGATATACATTGCCATTAACTTCTGGTTAAAATAATATTTCCTTTTTATTTTTTAAAAAATATTTATATTATTTTTAAATTCTTCTTTTTTTAACAAGAATTTGGGAAATTTATATTAAAAGGCGTGGATAAATCTACTATAGTACAAAAAAGAGGTCATGATAGACCTTCGACTTAAAGATGTTTTGAAAATTGAGACCGTTGTTACAAAATTTGTGTCCACTGTGTTGTCAACTTTCCTAACAATGACATTTATGTTGCATTTCAAAGAATACAACCTATAAAAAAATCCATTTATGTATATCGTAAAACAAAACATGACACTTTAAAATCACTGAATCAGCTACCCAGTTCCTTTTTGACCTCTGGATGTCCATGTTGCTCCCAAATTGGGTCTATTCTTGGCTTGTTGAGGTCTGGGATTTGATTCACTGTGGATGTAGTTAGATTTCTAGAAGCTTCTTGGGTGATGTCTGGGGTGTTGGGATGCTAATAATTTATTTCCATCTAATCAATACGACCTTGCATGTTCTCCATTTGACTGTGTTGATCCTCAATTTGGTTACACTGGGTGAATACTTCATCTTACAGTCTTTCAATGAGGTGTTTGTGTTGAGAGAGAGTTTCTAACTCAAAGGTCAATGTGGAGTTGATTGCTCCCATATGAATTATCAACCTTTTACACCCTGCACACTATTTCTATGGGTCCTACTGATCATGACTTGCAAAACAGTTATGCAAGTTCGTGGCCCTTGGCTCTTTAAGTAACTTCTGCCTATTGTCCATGAATATAAGAGGGAGAGCACTCCAAGCGTAGGTCGACGGGAAGACAAAGGGATCCGACTTTGAAGGGGGAGAAGCTATGTCCAGATGTAGCCACACTGAGAAACTCTGAGTGAGGTTCCTCATAAATGGCATAGAAGAGAATTTGAGGAGAGAAGAGTCTAGATTAAGATCAGGGGAAATTCGAGAGAGCCACAAAAGAGAGACTATCTGGAAGCGTTGAAATAAAACTACCCAAGAAAAAATTATTGAATAGTTCATGTCATACAGAAACGAAAGTGCCCAAATCACATAATCTACCTAAAACGTTGTACTTATACCCTTCAGAGATTCGATACAAGGACTGAACCCGTCGTCATCCTGACGATTCCACATTTCTTCACGACTGCTACACACTCGTCTCATCTGATACAGAAGATTCACCTTCATGTTACCCATGAAATCGACTGGATGGACGATATAACCATCCCACACCATGATGAAGTGATCGTGCCAATTCCCATTCTCACGATTTAAACCCTAATGAAGAGATCGTTCCATTACTACTTCCATCTGTCGCCTCCACCTGTCAAGGCTCGTGCTAGAGATATACGTGTCCTCTCCCATCCCCTTAGCATGGTGGTTCCTAGTCTTGTGGTGAGTGGCTGACTGTTGGATTTTAATAGGAATGGACGTGGACACATGGAGATGTACCATGTGCCAGTGGGTTGAGAAGAAAAGCGAGAGTGGTGGGACCCGATGACGTCGTTAAAAGCGACGTGGACCCTCATGAACGTGCCACGTGCCATCGTGGTTGTGGGTGACCACTGTGCTATGTGGGCTTGGAGGGTAAAGTAAATCGAAATTTTGGAAGTCGGGGGTTGGAAAGGAAAGCAAGTCTGACAACCTTGTGGACCGAAAACCTAAAGTCCTGAAGTCCCGAAATCTCCGAAGACAGAAGAATCGTAACGGATTTTAAGGACAACAACTATGTTGTCGGCCCGGAGAATAAGGAAACCAATTTTTCGAAATTCGGGAATTGAAATGATAAAAGTTTGGGAGTCACTGCAAAATGTACTCCCGGGTGCTGAAAAACTGAAGTCCCGGGTACTGAAAACCCAAAGGCCCGAAAGTCCCGAAATGCCGAAAATGAAAGTTTCGAAGACCTGAAAATTGCAGAGCAGAATGAGAGCTCAGAAAACTTATTTGAATCGAAATGTCTTTTGTTCTTGTTCGTATTGGTGTATAAATGTTGTGGATTGTTCATGAAGTTTTAATGGCCTGACAAACTTCAAATTGAATTGCACAGTGCGTGTGCAGAGTTCAATGAGGGTCAGGACTCCAGTTAACCAACGCCGAGTATGGAATGGGAAAAGGTGCAGATTGCCTCCAAAATAGGAGACGAATGAGAAGGAAAGGATGTCAATGTGGAAGTGGAAGGATCGAACTCCAATGGGCATGGAAAAGAAAAGGATAAGGAAGGACACATAAAGAAAATCATTGAAGGACTGCAAAGAGAGGCCCAGGCTCGCCGAGCTGATAGCCAAAAGCTCATGAAAGTCAGGGATCGACAGGGTGTATTAAACTTAAAATTTTTGAAGAGCCTGGAAAGAATAGAGAGGAAACTCGAGAAGGGAAGAGACTCAAGTAAGACGAAGAGTTGCAGAACCCCTGTGAGAAGAAGGAGATCAAGAAGCGTCAGGACTCTCGAGAGGAAAAGGAGGTCGAGGAGTGGTAGCCGACATCTTAGTCGCTCCCAAAGACATTCCAGTAGGGGAACACACAGTAGTTCGAGCTCGTCTCCTACCATAAAGCACCGAAAATTTGGAAGGGATGAATTGAAAGGGGAAATCAACAAGATTAAACCACCTACATTTGATGGTGAACATAAGAAGGAAGAAGATGCTGAAATATGGTTGCTGGGTATAAAGAAATACTTCCAACTGCAGAATTATTCTGCCCATGCAGAATGAAGAATTGCAATGTACCAGCTGAAAGGAAAAGCATCCATGTGGTGGGATCAGTTGGTGCAGGTGCAACACATCAGAGAGAAAGAGGTCACGTGGAAGGAGTTTAAGAGGTATTTTGAGAACAAATACCTGACCAAAAGATAATATGACAGAAAGATGAAGGAGTTCTTCGAACTCAAGTTGGGCAGTATGACCATTGATGAGTATGAATGAAGTTTTCTGGAACTACTGAAGTATGTTCCATTCATCAAAGACGAGGCTGTTAAAATTCAGAGGTATTTGAGTGGACTACCACCTTCCATTGGTGACAAGATTCAATATGATGATCCTAAGACTATGGAAGAAACAATAAGAAGGGAGAAATGCTTATACGAACAACAAAGAGAAAAGCCTACCTTTTGGAAGGCTTGGGATGACCAGAAGAGGTTTAAGAAAGAACAGAGGCAGAAGGGAAACATGCCACCCTTTTTTCAAGAACAACCCTTGGGGGCAGTCATCTTTTAGAGACCCCAGGAAAGTTGAAGGGAGTGAGCAGATGCCAAGGTCTCCACCTATGGAGTGTTGGGGCTGTAAAGGGAATCATAGGTACAAAGACTGCCCCCACAGAAAAGACAAAGCAAGAACTGTCCATACTGTTCAGCAAGCTGAAACAGTGGAGGATATGGGCAGCAGAATGCCGAGGATCTACGCAGCCCTGGACAACAAACAAGCAGAATTTCAATCACACATGATTGAAGTGGAAGGTATGATCAACAACCGACCACTTGTTATTTTAATTGATTTAGGGGCTATCCATAGTTATATAGATCCTAGAGTGGTGGAAATTTTTCATTTAACAAGAAGCAAACATGAAAAGTCTTGGTTAGTGAAGTTGGCCACAGGGACCAAGAGGAAGGTCACTGAATTGGTTAAGTCCTATTCAGTGGACATGGAAGGAATGACCACTAAGGATGAATTGGACATTTTGTTTTTAGGCTCATACGATTGCTTAATTGGGATGGACTGGTTGGACCAGCACCGTGCCCTTCTAGATTTCCGTATCAAGAGGTTTACCTGCCTGAACGAAGAGGGAAATACGGTAACAGTCCAAGGAATTCCTAGATCCGTGGCTATTAGGGAAATCTCAGCCATGCAGCTGAAGAAATGTTACCGGAAAGGTTGTCAATTATATGCAGCTCGGGTGGAAGAAGCATCCCGAGATGTAGTCTTGAATCTAGAAGATCACGAGGTACTCAAAGAGTTCAAGGATGTATTTCAGGAGGTACCTGGACTACCTCCGAAGAGGGACATCGATTTTTATATAAATATGATGCCTGGAGCAGGTCCAGTTTTGAAGGATCCTTATAGAATGAGTACGCCAGAGCTGAAAGAGTTGCAATTGCAGCTCGAAGAGCTACTAAAGAAGGGATACATTCACCCCAGTGTGTCACCTTGGGGAGCCCCAGTTATATTCGTGAAGAAGAAATATGGGACGTTGAGACTGTGCATTGATTTTCGACAATTGAATAAGGTCACTGTCAATAACAAGTATCCTCTGCCAAGGATTGATGATCTTTTTNATCAGTTGAAGGATGCGAAAATATTTTCAAAAATAGATCTCAGATCTGGATATCACCAAGTGAGAATAAATGATGAGGACATTAGCAAGACCACCTTTAGAACAAGGTATGATCATTATGAATTCACAGTGGTGCCATTTGGACTGACAAATGCACCCGCTGTTTTCATGTGCTTAATGAATGGAGTGTTTCGAGATTATTTGGACAAGTTTGTCATAGCCTTCCTGGACAATATTTTGGTGTATTCCAAGACAGAGGAAGAACATGAAAAACACCTGAGAATGGTGCTGCAGGTGTTGAGAGAACACCAGTTGTACACAAAACTGAGCAAGTGCTCATTTTACCAAAGGAAGATTCATTACTTGGGGCACATTATATCAAAGGAAGGGATCACTGTGGATCCTGAAAAGGTTGAGGCCATTCGAGAAAGGGCAGCGCCAAGGAATGTGGCGGAAGTTAGATCTTTTATGGGTCTGGCAGGCTACTACAGAAGGTTTATAGTCAGATTCTCAAAGATAGCTCACCCTATCACTTCCTTGCAAAGGAAGGAGAAGAAGTTCGACTGGACCGAGGAATGTGAGAGCAGCTTCCAACAATTGAAGCAGCAACTAACCAGTGCTCCAATCCTAAAGATTGTATATCCAAATAAGGATTACGTAGCGTGCACAGATGCATGTAAGGAGGGGCTGGGAGGAGTTCTCAACCAAGAGGGATTTGTAATTTGTTATGAGTGCCGAAAGATGAAAGAGCATGAAAGGAATTATTCCACTCACGATTTAGAGCTAGCAGCAAGCGTCCATGCCTTGAGGAAATGGAGACATTACCTCATGGGAAGGAGATTCGAATTAAGAACAGACCACAACGGTCTGAAGTATTTATTTGATCAGTCGACTTTAAATGCAAGGCAAACCAGATGGCTGGAGTTTTTGTGCGAATATGACTTTGATATCAAGCATATCAAAGGGAGAGAAAATAAGGTGGCTAATGCACTCAGCAGAAAAGTGCACGAATTACATGCTACAGCCATTAGCATGTACAGGACTGAGATGAAAGACAAAATTTTGGAAGCTGCAAATACTGATTTGCAGTACAGAAGTCTTGTAGCAAAGCTACAGCAGCGCGAGAGACCACAGACCAAGGAAAGTTACACCTTGGGAACTAATGGTTTACTTCTGTATAAAAATAGAGTGTATGTACCCAATGTATGAGAATTGAAGCTGGCACTTCTAAAGGAGATGCATAACGTGGCTTATGCTAGACATCCTGGATATCAGAAGACTGTGGCAGCAGTCAAAAGCCATTATTTTTGGTCGGGTATGAAGAAAGAAATTGTTGAATACATCGCCATATGTATGGAGTGCCAGAAGGTTAAGGCTGAGCATAGACACCCAGCAGGGTTGTTGCAGCCTTTACCCATTCCTGAGTGGAAATGGAACGTGGTAACAATGGATTTTATCACCAGACTACCTAGAACCAACAAGCAACATGATTCAATCATGGTGGTGGTGGACAAGCTTACTAAAGCTGCCCAGTTTATTCCACTGAAAACCACCCACAGGGCAGCTGATGTTGCTGATATCTTTTTAAATGAAGTTGCACACTTGCACGGAATTCCTAAGACAATTGTGTCTGAGAGGGACCCAAAATTCACCTCGAATTTCTAGAAAGGACTATTCAAGGGATTCAGAATGAATCTGAACTTTAGTACAATGTACATCCTGAGTCTGATGGTCAGACAGAGAGGGTGAATAGGGTAATAGAAGACATACTGAGAATGTATGTGATGGACAAACCATCAAGGTGGGAAGACTACCTGTATTTGGTAGAATTCGCCTACAATAATGGGTATCATGCATCATTGAAGATGAGCCCATTCGAAGCACTTTATGGAAGAAAGTGGAACACTCCAGTGAGCTGGGATAATCTAGTTGAAAGAGCAGTAGTTGGGCCTGAGATGCTCAAAGAAATGGAAGATCAAATGATAAAAATTAAATAGAATCTAAAAGCTGCCCAGGATAGGCAGAAAAGTTACACTGACAGTAACAGAACCCATAGAGAATTCAAAGTGGGTGACCATGTTTTCCTGAAAGTGAAGACTAACAGGAGTTCCCTGAAGTTGGGAAGTTGCGCCAAATTGGCAGCAAGATTTTGTGGGCCATTTGAGATCCTGGAAAGGATTGGGCCAGTTGCATACATGCTTGCACTACCTACATCTATGACTGTACATAATGTGTTTCATGTTTCACTGCTTAAGGAATATGTACCTGATGCTAATCATGTTATCGATTGGAATGTGATTCAGGTAGAACCAGAAGGTGTCCTGCAAGTGCATCCGGTGCGCATATTGGACAGTAAAAGAAAACAACTCCGGAATCGAACCATAGAGCTTATAAAGGTTCAGTGGACCTGGTACGGTCCTGAGGACGTGACATGGGAGCATGAAGAAGTTATGCGGGAAAAGTACCCGCATATTTTTTGAAAATTTTGAGACAGTGTAAGTTGCACTGAAGACAATGCAAAAATAAGGGAGGGGGATTGTAATGTCCCCAAGGTCGAGCCTAGTTGTAAATATGATGTATGAAATGAATTGTAAATATGTGTTATAGGCTGGTGAACCAAGTTTGTATAAGCCGGTGGGCTTATGTGATTGTTAGGCCAGAGAGCCTAGGGGTTGGAGGCCAAGGGCCTGATTTTGTACATGTATATATGCAAAAACATTTAATAAAATTGTAAACACCGCCAGGTGCAGACCGACCACGATGAATGAGTGAAGGGGGGCTGAGTTTCCACAGAGAAGGTAAGGGATTAGGTGCTGGAATGTGGGAAAAGGGGCTAAGTGTTTAGCCTGGGGGGGGGGCTTAAGCCTAGGAATAATATTTTATTATTATTCCAAAAGAACATGTGCCATTTATATTTTTTATCCTAAGTTCCTGACCAAGGGAAGGTGATGCGGGCTGGTGGAACGCATGCAGTCTCCAGGGAAACAAGTGTCGACCCTGGTGCATGCGAATAAAACAGTTTGGGTGGACCGTGAGGGGGGTTCACTCTCTCATTCGAGCGTACTGCCTGAGGGTGTACGGGCTCTGAGCAGTACGACTGACCCGAGATCTGCAGAAAAACCTCGTACACCTTTTGAACTGAAAAACCCGTGTATACCTCCATACTGAACCAAAAGCCTGTGATCGAATCCAGGTGCATCCACTGCCTGAGGTCGAGCCTGTGCGTGAGATCTCTCTTCTGAAGCCGTGACCCTGATCCATTTTTCCATTGCTGAGCCTGTGGAAAAAGCCGTGTATGTTTTTCCGTTGGTTGTGTGGCCACGCAGTGCTGGACTGCATTGGAGGTTTGTTGACCTATGAGCGATTCTCTCCAGGTGAGAGAGTGCGCAGAGGAAGGAGAGAACTCCTGGAAGGAACCCTGTAGCTACCAGAAAGCCTGGAGACTTCCGGTCTGGTCTGTTGATGTAACCAAAGGTAAGGGAGGTTAGTAGCCGAAAGACTATCCAGGTGACAGAGAAGGTGTATACTCCTGGGGTGGAACAGGCATGTGGGGAATGAGGGTCTGTGGGAAGTGAGTGTGGGTGGTTCCTGGGAGAGAATCCCTTCCCGTGGTTGTGTGTTGTTTTCCCTGTAACCTCTACCTAACCTAGGATTCCTTGTCTCGGTGTGGAGCTTAGTCCCAGCTCGGGGGTGACCCACTGGTGAGTTGATGAGCAGTGTGGTCTAAGGCTGGGAGGTTCGTGGAAGGCCTGCACTTGGTTGGTGGATTCTACCACTGTTAAAAGATAAGTATCTGATTATGTTTTAATCATGTTCTTCATGACTCTACTGTTTATGTTATCATGATTTCCGCTGTGTATATGACTTAGTATGAAACACTATTGATTGTTAATTATGGTAGTAACTCATATGAATACTCTGTGTAGAATGTGTTTATTTGTTAAAATGCATGTGGATTATATAATACTTGTATGAGTTATGTACCAAGTGGGGTTAAAGTTTCCTTTTAAGAGCGATTAAGCTAGGGTCGCTGAAAAGCTGCGCTACAACCCAAGTCTCCCGTTCTAAGTCGTTGTCCCGCGTGCTCCATGTTGCTCCCACTTGCCGACCGATAAGACTTCACTGGTACATCCCAGCCAACGCTAGGGGTACTCTTCTTCCCCCTTAGCCCCTCGAGCTGCAAAGGGGCCACACACACTAAACCAAAGAATCAACTATCTCCCAGCTCGCCTCGCAAGGCCGAGCTACCACTCCTCACCAAGCTGGGTATCCCAACTCCCACAAGCTAAGTCAATCAAGTCTAAAATTCTGTAGTGTAATGTTACACATAACAGAAGAGATCCATCATCCTCCTCCTCCCTCCTTTATATAGAGTTTCTAAGTCATTAACTTTCCCAAAATCCCATTTAATTTAATGTTAAATAATTTAATTCATAAAAATACTCCCTGTACATGTGTCACCCATCCCCTTCATTGCACCACAAATTAATTTAATTAATTAATTAATTACTCATATTTCCCTCACCCACCTAAAAGCATTCCTAGAATCGCTCCTAGGCATCCCCATATTCCCTTACACAAATTAATGACTTACCCCCTTACTAATTTACTAGTTGAGTTAAATTTAGAAAGTTCTTAAATACTAGGTACCTTACTAAGTTGGTCTTTCTGCTTTTTTCTTATGTTTCCTCTTTCTTTTTATGTTTCCCACTTTTTCCTAGTTTCCTAAATATTTTAAATTTCCCTATTTCCCTTTTTTATTTAAAACTCAAATTGGCAGGTGTAGAAAATTAACTTTTGCCCMTTTTCCTTTTTAATTAATAAATTTTTAATTAGCATATGTGATAAAATAATTATTCCCCTTTTTCCCCCTTTTAAATTTGATCCCCCAAATATTTTTATAAATTAATTGAATTACTTACCCGCTTCTCTTTACATGATTAATGATGATTATATATATATATATTATCATCACTTAGACGTAGACTTTATTTTCCTGGGTTGGGCGACATTTTATTAGGCAAATTTCTTTAAATCATTCTCATCACATTATTCATTCTAAGGCCATCTAGGTTCATTCATTTATTAATTAGCAACGTGACGTGCCCTTCAGGACGCACTATGTGCTCCAAGGGTGAGACTCACCCCATTCTGTTTCCATTGCACGACGTGCCCTTCAGGACGCACTACGTGCTCCAAGGGTGCCACTCACCTCTTTCCGTTTTTCTTGTGCAACGTTCCCTTTAGGACGCACTACGTTCTCCAAGGGTGCCACTCGCCTCTTGACTGACTTGGTAGACATCAAAACCCTTGGAATCTATACTCTTCCAGGTGATCTTGTGGGAGACTAAGGGCCTATAAGGAATAAGGCCCCTGCCTTATTGCGCACCCCTTAGAATCATCGTGAGCGTCTGTCACAGTCGGCCCTCATGACATCGTGGGTGTTCTCGAACTAGGTAATTGTTAACCTACAGTTCGAGCCACAGTGGGAGTGCAAGTAGGCTGTGGCAGGGCTGTTGTCCACACCTCTCCCTCAACGTCTCTCATAGTTGTGCATGACCCCTCTACTCCACATGTGAGTCTGGTCGGCAAGCTATCGTCAACCTACAACATCAACGAATCATGTCAGAATAATATCCATAATCATATCATCTAATCAGATGCACAAATGTTATATATACAACAATAAAAACCCAATAGTCCACTCCCGAACTTGGTCTGGAGTCTAAGATGTTTCATCGATGCCTCAGCATCCTCGAGGTCCAAAATCTTGGACACTCAGGAAAACTGAGTCAATAGCACCTGTCTATGTCAATACAACAAAATAACATGTCATCAATTCATAACGCCTCATAATCATAATCAAATGCCCAAAAGTATAATAATCTTGATCACTTGCAAGAAAGTGTCCTCAAAGAATAAGTTCGCCAATGGCGCGCAAGAGAGGGATGTTACATACACCCCCTCTTGGTCTAAACTTCGTCCCAAAGTTTCACAGTATATAAGTGTCAAATAAATTGTATCAAAGTATCATATGTCTATCTATCAAAGAAAAATGGAAAATGTTGACGCATATCATATGCATCCTCCCAAGTCGTCGAGCACGGACAATAGTTGTCCCACTGGACCTTGACCCGATCTACTATTCGACGTCGTAGTTTTCAAATGCAATGATCTAGGATGCGGATCGTCTTAGCCATGAGCGCCCCCTCGTCTGATAAATACAAGGAACTCATGTCAATAACATGTGTAGGATCACCAATATAATGTCTCAAAACAGATACTTGAAAAACATCGTTCATACGCCTGAAAGAATCAGGCAAGGCTAGTCTGTAGTCCATGGGCCCCTTCCTCTCCACAATCTCAAAAGGTCCCATGAACCTAGGAGAGATTTTATCTCCCCTTCGAAACTTTATTGAACTCTTGTCCAGTTTTACCCGCAAGAAGACTCGATAGCCAACTTCGTAACTATGGTCGAAACGATGCGGATCAACATAACTCTTCTGTCGATCCTGCACTTCTTTAATCCATTGTCTTATTGTTTTCATTTTCTCTTCCATTTCTTGGATCGCTTCTGGTACCACCAGGACCCTATCCTTAAGCCGATCCCAACTCAAATGCGTTCGACATGGTCGCCCATAAAGGAACTCAAAAGGCGGCATCTTAATGGTGCTTTGGTAACTATTGTTATATGCGAATTCTACCAGTGGAAATAATTCTTCCCAATGCTTTTTTTGGTCCATCACGTACATGTGAAACATGTCCTCCAAGGTCTGGTTCGTTCTTTCAGTCTACCTGTCAGTCTCTGGGTGATATGCAGTACTAAAGTTAAGTTGGGTTCCCAAGGCCTCTTGGAAACTAGTCCAAAATCGTCCAGTAAACACTGATCCTCGATCGGATATAATCCTCTTAGGCACGCCATGCAGCCTCACAATCTCATTGATGAAAACTCTAGCTATGTCATGTGCCTGATATGTTGTACACACTAGAATAAAATGAGCACTCTTCGTCAGAGTGTCGACTACCACAAAAATCGAGTCGTGTCTCCTTGCCATCAGTGGCAATCCAATAATAAAATCCATCGAAATGACCTCCCATTTCGATTCTAGAATAGCATGTGGTTGTATTAATATTGTCAAATTTCTATGTTCATCCTTTACCTGCTGACATTCTAGACATCTGGCCACATAGTTGACTATGTCTACCTTCATTCCTTTCCATAAGAATAAGGGTTTAAGATCCACCCTCATCTTCGTGACTCCCGGGTGAGCCATGTATACTACTCTATGAGCTTCATTTAGGATCAATCTCCTCAACGCGTCTTTCAGTGACACATAAATCTGATTGTTAAACCTCAATAATCCATCATCGTCAAACGTAAATCCTTGAAATCTTGGTACCATCATTGTGTTTTGTCCAATAAAATCCTCGACCTCTTTGTACCATTCATCGTCGTGTTGTAAAGTTAGCATCTTTTCACGAATATTTGTTTGAAGAGGCAACACCAAAAAGATGCGTGGTCTCTGACTCAATACATCTGCCACTCGGTTCACTATTCCTTTTATGTAAGAAATCTCGAAATCGTACTCACTAGGAAGTTCCGACCAACGTCGTTGTCACGCGTTCAGGTCGCTTTGCGGAAAGATTTGTTGTAGTCCACAGTGGTCCGTCTTTAGTTCAAATTTTCATCCAACAAGAAAGTGTCTCCAAACCTTCAAGGCATATACAATGGCTAACAACTCCAAATCGGGCATCACATAGTTTTCCTCATGCCTTCTCAGTTTCCTCAAGACGTAAGCGATCACTCGACCGTCTTGCATCAAGACTCCGTCTAAGCCTTCCTTGGATGCGTCAGTGCATACCAAGAAGTTTGTGTCCATGTCAGGGACCTTTAGTATCGGTGTCCTTGTCAACAGCTCTTTGAGCCTCCGAAAATCTTTCGCGTATTTCTCGGTCTAAACAAACTTTTGTTTCTTCTTCTGCAACCCCGTGATCATATTTTCTATCTTCGAAAATCCCTCGATGAACCATCGATAGTATCCTGCTAAACCCATGAAGCTACGCACTTCTCGGACATTCGTCGGCATAGGCCATTCCATAATAGCCTCAACCTTTGTTGGATCCACGACGATACCTTGGCCGGAGACGACGTTCCCTAAGTAGTGAATATTTGATTGATAAAATAAGCATTTGAACAACTTCCCATACAATTTGTGCTCTTCAAGACACTGTAGTACCAAGTGAAAATGCTCACTATGCTCCTTTGGCATCTGAGAGTAAATCAAAATATCGTCAATGAATACTTGGAGGAACTTGTCCAAGTACTCGCGGAACATCCTGTTCATCAAACTCATAAATACCCTTGGGGCGTTTGTTAGTCCAAACGGTAAAATACTAAAATCATAATGCCCAAACCTCGTCTTAAAGGAGGTCTTAGGGACATCATCCTCCTTGATATGTAAATGGTGATACCCTAATCGCAAATTGATCTTTGAGAACACCATCGCACCCTTCATCTGATCGAAAAGATCATCAATCCTCGGCAATGGATACTGATTCTTGATCATTGCCTTGTTCAATTAACGATAGTCAATGCATAGCATCCATGACCCATACTTCTTTCGTATGAAAACAAAGGTGCGCCCCATGGTGACACACTTAGACGTATAAGTCCCAGGTCCATCAACTCCTTCAGTTGCATTCTCAACTCTTGTAACTCCGACTTCGAAATATGATAAGGCATTCTTGCTATCGGTTCAGTCCCTGATTTTAGGTCTATGGTAAATTCCAATTTTCTCTCCGGTGGCATCCTAGGTAACTCCTCTGGAAAGACGTTTGCAAACTCTCTCAACACAGAAAGGTGTTCTATACTTTCCACTACTCCCTTCTCGTTTAACGCAAGGATCGCATAAAGCTTACATCCCTTTACGCATGCTCTTCTGTAGATGCAAGGAAGAGATGAACCTCAGGGAAACTCCCTGGTTCCGTCCTACAATCACTCGTCTTTTTCACTCATCATCGACTAATCTCAACCATTTCATCTTATAGTTGAGTATTGCATCATGTGATTCCATCCAGTCCATAACGATCACAACGTCATAAGATTCTAAGATCATGACATACAGGTTGGCCCTGGTGACAAACTCTCCCAGGTTAAGGGTACAACCTGTAACCTTGCACCAACCTTCTGTTTGGATCCCGAAGCCATCTCTACAAAGCTAAAATCATCATGATCAACTGCCTTTACCTTAATCCTTTTTAGCGCTACACCGGAAATGAAACTCTCGGTAGCATCGAGATCTATTAAAACAATAGGGCGTGCAACGATCCCCTCGTCAAGAATCGTGTCGTCCCCAGGCGATAGGCATAACTATAATCTTGTCTTGACACATTCTATCTATACCAAGGACTCTAGATAAATTTGACGTGATAGGAGCCGAATACCGATAGGAATACCACACACATGCCCTAAGCAACAGGTCGACGAGACGCAATAAGACGACAATGAAGGAAGAGTGCAAGCCAATACGTGACTTCGTCAACAACCCAACCATTAATCACGTCTAAATTAGTCAATAATTACAATCTAATTTAACATCGGTTACCAATCTAATAGCAAGCCAAATTTCAATTAGTCCACAATTTACAATTCTAAATTAACATTAAATTCAAAACAAGTCTAAATTGCAAATTAATTATAAGCCCAAATTGTGAATTAGATACAAGTCTACATTACAAATTAAATACCATCTAATTTATCAATTTACCAATATACTACAACATAACCATAGTAATGTAATTTTCTATAAATATGACATTATTCACAACATTAATTACTGAACTCTGTCAACATTATTAATCGTAATGAAGCTTTAACTAGTTGTCCAATACACAAATAAAACTGATGAGTAATAACAAGCTGTGTATTAATTTAATTTGAGGTGTAAGAATTCATGTAAATAAATCAATGTATAACCAATAGTACTCCCAAATCTCTTTGTAATAATCAATGTGTACAAATGCAACTATATATTATTTACACAACAATGAATAAATAAGTGTTATATATATATATATATATATATATTACCTACACACAACTATTACTTACACACAACCATATATATTATTTATGTAGCTATATATATATATACAAAACACAGTTGTATAGAGATATGGAATAATAAGGACTAACAAATGCCAAAACGCAACTATGAGATATTACACAACCTTGATAAATAACTCACAGTATATCTCCATGATTTACACTGGTAAAAATGTAGGTGGTCACACGAATGCTGGCGGGTAAGACGCAGTCAACAAAAATCTAAAACACAATCATAGGTTACAGGTGGAATCGTGTCTCAATAAAGCTCAATCGTTGTTAGTAAAAGAGGGTAATACTTTTACACCACAGTCATGGGAAATCTATGGTTGTCATCTAGCAAATATAATAGTTGTTATTTAAAGAAAGAAAAAATATAGCCAGTGCATACTAACTGGAGAATTGTTGTCATTGTAGTTCCGTTACGTCATAGCCCAGGAACCAATCCCAAATCATTGTTAACTAGAATAAAAATTGTTGTTTAAAGATGTGAAGGAAAATGATTGTCTCTTGTTTAATGGCAGTCTATAGAAGGGTAAAATTGCCCGTAATTCTAAGTAATTTCTCCCAGTCCCAAACACCAAAAAATAATGTGTGACCAAACACCTAGAAGCGTGCCCCTATTCACAACAACTACGCCCCCTCCCCTTCTCGATACAAAGTAAAACTTTAAGAAGGCAGTCTAGTAAACTTTCATGGTTGTTCAAGGGAAAAAGATGCAGGCGCTCAAGGGGAGATCTCGTTGTAGTTAAAATCATGTATTGTTGTCACAAGGTTAAAATAAAATGCAGGTATAATCACGATAGCTACGCCCCTAATCACACAGTAGAACCACCACTATTGACACCGCCAAGCGCTACCCATTACACAGTATAAACGCAGGTAAAAATATAACTCAGAAACATAGAGAAAAAGATTTAAAACGCAATCAAAATACCTTAAAAACTATCAATCGAGTCAAATTAAAGTGCAGAGGTAAAATCGTTGGCCATAAGTGTGAAAACATAAGGTGACAATTTGCACAGTAAAGGCAGACCAGATGTATAAAAACCACACAGTAATTTGCCTGGAAAATCATTAAAATTGCCGACGACATTCATTTAAAATCGTAGAGATCTTTTCATTAAAATGCAGAGATCCTTTCATCAAACACAGAGGGTAATAAGAGGATCACGGAAGGAAGGATAAAAATCGCAGAAGTACTCATTCACAAAAGGAGAAAGACAATCCATCAATCAGGAACTATCGACAAGGGGTAGACGACTGGGCAACACATCCCTTGCTCATCATCCATGCATAAAAAAGCAGGGCATTAGGATCTATAGGTCTATTAACATCGAAGTGATGACCGTTGATCTGTCTCCTGGACGACTGCTCAAGCATGGATTGATGATCTAGGGACGAGGAAGAAAAGTGCAAATATTCACAACAATCAACAACCAAAGGATAGTCTCAACATGAAGGGATTGAAAGCCGAGGGAAATCAAGTCAAACAACGAGCTTAAGGATTATGGGGAAAATGAAGTTCTTGGTTGAAATGCTAAGTCCACATTTTCTTTACCCAAAAGGAAGAGAATAAAAGTGTAAAGTATAATAATAATCTACCATCCAGAAATAAAGGAAGTGTATTGTAACCCAAGTCGCCCGCTCTGAGTCATTGTCCAGCGCACTCCATGTTGCTCCTGCTTGCCGACCGATGAGACTTCACTGATACCTCCCAGCAAACACTAGGGGTACTCTTCTTTGCCCTTAACCCCCCGAGCCGCAAAGGGGGCACACACACTAAACCAGAGAATCAATTAGCTCCCAATTTGACTCGCAAGGCTGAGCTACCACTCCTCACCGAGATGGGTATCCCAACTCCCACAAGCTAAGTCAGTCAAGTCTAAAATTCGGCAGCGTAACGTTACGAATAACATAAGAGATCCATCCTCCTCCTCCTCCTCCTCCCTCCTTTATATAGAGTTTCTAAGTCCTTAACTTCCCAAAATCCCATTTAATTTAATGTTCAATAATTTAATTCATAAAAATGCTCCCCGTACATGTGTCACCCATCCCCTTCATTGCACCACAAATTAATTAATTCCTCCTATTTCCTTCACCCACCTAAAATCATTCCTAGAATCCCTCCTAGGTGTCCCCATATTCCATTACACAAATTAATGAATTAACCCCTTACTAATTTACTAGTTGAGTTTAATTTAGAAAGTTCTTAATTGCTAGATACCTTACTAAGTTAGTCTTTCTACTTTTTCCTTGTGTTTCCTCTTTCTTTTTATGTTTCCTGCTTTTTCCTAGTTTCCTAAATCTTTTAAATTTCCCTCTTTCCATTTTTTATTTAAAACTCAATTTGGTAGGTGTAGAAAATTAACTTTTTCCCCTTTTTTTTTATTTAATAATTTTTTAATTAGCATATGTGATAAAACAATTATTCCCCTTTTAAATTTTATCCCCCAAATATTTTTATAAATTAATTGAATTACTTACCCACTTCTCGTCACATGATTAATGATGATTATATATAT
>ML805439.1:0-11465 GCA_009831015.1 Picea engelmannii
ATGTGCAAAACCGATTGTCCCATAGTGCACTTGGGTTCAAGACCCCGGAAGAGATGTTCACCGGAAAGAAACCAGAGGTAAGCCATCTCAAAATATTTGGCTGCCCAGTATTTATACATATTCTGAAAGAGAAGAGAAACAAGTTGGAACCCTCAGGAAAGAAGGGAATATTTGTGGGATACTTTGAGGTCTCCAAGGCCTTCAGGACTTATATACTAGGTCACCATCACATTGAGATCAGTAGGGATGTGACCTTCAATGAAGATGCAGTGCTCAAGAAATCGAGAAGATGCTAGCTTGAAGAAGTATATGAAGAGGAACCCGTAATCCCTAGAATTGCAGAATCAGTAAGGGAGGTTCGCAGAGCTACAGAACCAGTGAGGGAAGTCGTAACTTCCCCTGATGAGGAAATTCTAGAAGATCATGACATAGTAGAATTTCAAGAACCTCCTCAGATGACGATCTCCCGTAAAAGAAAGCCTGCTTGGGCAAGAGAGCTTATGCAAGATGGAGAGAAGTATGGTGTTCTCGAGGGAACCATGAGATAGGTGAAGAGACTTGAGCCATTTTCCAGTTATATGGCTTTGATGTGTGATATCCTAGAGAAAGAGCCTACTTGCTTTGAAGAAGCCATTCAGAAGAAAGAATGGGCAGATGCCATGACTGAAGAATACCAATCCATAATAAAGAACAATGTATGGGAAATAGTTCCCAGATCGAAGAGCAAGGATGTGGTATCTTCCAAATAACTCTTCAAAATAAAACATGTTGCTGATGGAAGTATTGAGAAGTATAAAGCAAGATTTGTCGCTCGTGGCTTTTCTCAAAAGGAAGGCATTGACTATGAAGAGACATTCGCTCCTGTAGCCAGATACACTTCGATCAGAACCATCATAGCCCTTGCATCTAAGATGAAGTGGAAGTTACACCAGATGGAAATAAAGACAACTTTACTAAATGGTGTCATCGAAGAAGAAGTGTATATAGAGCAACCTCAAGGATTTGAAGTTGAAAACAGGAAGTCTCATGTCTGCAAGCTGAAGAAGGCTCTGTACGGATTGAAGCAAGCTCCTAGAGCTTGGTATGGCTGGATAGACAGTTTCCTAACGAGCTTGGGCTTTACCAAGAGTAAAGCAGATTCTAACCTTTACTTCAATGTTATGAACGATGAGCCAGTGACATTATTGCTGTATGTGGATGACTTATTCTTAACTGGAGAAGAAAAGCTCATCACTGAATGTAAGAAGAGGCTCACTTCAGAATTTGAGATGAAAGACCTTGGGCTAATGCATTATTTCTTATGTCTTGAGGTATGGCAGAGTCCATAGAGGATCTTCCTTAACCAAGGGAAGTATGCAGTCGAAATCTTGAAGAGATTCGACATGTTAGATTGCAAGTCCATGAATACACCTGTTGACCGCCTATGCAGCACAGGGGTCAACTCACGTGCCGTGAAGAGTTCATCCATGTTGAAGACAGTATTTGGTTCTACTTGGTGTCTGATGTTCCAGCATCAAAATTTTGTAAACGAAATTTCCGCACCCCTGCATGGGTTGATAATGTAATGTGTCAGCATGAGTCATAGTTAGGTCAGGTACTTTGGGATGTTTCCATTAAGGGAGTTCCTTTCATCGAGGGTTTTTTCATCTCAGGGGGTTAATGTGGCCTAACTAGTCAGGTTAACCTCCATTGAGTTTTTTCCCCTCCTCACATGCAATAATTTCCTCCAGAGTGGTGAAAGGCGTCTTAATGGTTTCGTCCTTTGGTAACCTTCATTTAGGATTGATGTAAATGACCATGCTAGACAGTGTCCAAAGTTTCGCGGAATTTCGTCGAGTCTAGATAGGTTTTTTTTAATTAATTAAATTTAATTAATTTTCCTAAGGTTGGAATTTTAATTATTTAATTAATTAAATCTTTTTGAGCAATTAATGTAAAAACTTAGCCTTTGGGGTTTTGATAGGGGTATTTGTGCTCAAAAGAAATGGAACGGCACCCCCTACACCCTTAGGCCAAGTTTCAGCTCAGTTGGACGAGTTCTTGTGTGTCTAAGTCCACTCAGAGTCAGAGTCAGTCAAAAACAGCAATTTTAATTGCTGAGGTCAATTGTCAAATTATTGTAATTTTCGAGTTAGTGAATTAGTAGGTTGGTGGCAATGAGCAAGAAGAACCCCCCCTAACCTACCCAAACCCTTCCTAACCCTTTCCAACCTTAATCTACCCATTTAATTCACTTTTTCACCCTTTTTAACTTTGCCCTAAGGGGAAATTCGACCCCCCTTACCCAAAACCCTCATAACCTTACTTAAACCTTAGAAACTTCACATGAAACCTTGTGTGGGCCCCTCTCATGAGAGGTGCGCCCTTCCTAGAGTGCCACATCACATTGGAGTGGACCCCACGTCCCTTTCTCTCACCTATGTGGCGCCCTCTCTCTATACCTCACGCCCCTCTCTCCCTTTGCCACTTGTTTGATCCTTTACACGTTTTGTGGGGCCCTCTCATGAGAGGTGCGCCCCCCCCCTAGCCTCCACCTCACTCTCATGGCCCACACGTCTTCTCCTCTCCTCCATGTGGCGCCTTCTCTCTAGAAGGTGCGCCCCTTCTTCATAACCCACGCCCCTTCCTCATACCTTAGCCATTTGTTGGGCTTCCACTTGGACGTGGGCCCTCCTCTCATGAGGAGTGCGCCCCCTTGGCCACTCTCTCTTCTCTCTTGTGTCCCCACGCCCTTGCCAACTCACCTATCCAAAACCCTAACCCTAATTAGGGCACCCTCTCTCTAGAACCCTCTCTTCCCTTGGATTGCCAACACATGGCAGCCATCTAGCTCCCCTCTCTTGGCCTCTTTTGGTATAAAAAAGACCCTTCCCCCCCTCATTTGAAGGATCTATCTTTTGCTACTGTTATGCTGCTGAAATTTCACCACACCTCCCTTGCTCATGCCATCAAGCCACTCATCCACTATTCTCTCATTTTTTCATAAATAGAAGAAAAGCTTTGGAGGACTATGATGGAGTCTTAGAGTGTTCAAGATTTCATCTACACACGAGGTGATATTGCTGCTTTGTTTTTGTTGTGTTCATTTGTAGTAGATCTTGGGTAAGAGTGTTCTATTTGAGTGAGATAGCTAAGAGTTTTCTAGGTATCTTATGTTGCTATTGAACAGTTTGAGATTTGTAAGTATTTCGTTTTGAACTTGTTCAATATAACTGTCTACTACATTGCTCACACCATTTGCCAAGTTTTGCAGGTCATCCCAAGAGGAACATTGGGAAAGAGCTCGAAGAGGAGCCTTCCCTTGCTTCTCTCTCAAACTTCTAAGCTATTCTTGCTGTCATTTCATTTCTGTCATACATTTTCCAGCTTTATTTCAGCAAACTAACACTCTTAGATAGGTCAATATTTCAAGCATTCTCTTTAGTACATAGTTTGTACATTTCTGTAATTATCTTGCTGATTTTTGTACAGTTCTACTTACTAACTTGTTGCCGACACCTTGGGTGTGAGTTTGGCCCAGCCAACCCCCCAATATCGTCTAGGCTTATTCATTTTATTCATTGTCAATCTAATCAATAAATCTTTCTTTTATTTTTGATTAATATTGTTGAGGTAGTTTCTGCCTGAGGGGTAGGCCAGGAGCCTGTCCTTAGTCCAATTCGTGGACTCTCTGGTTCATCAGAGCTATAAGGACTCAAAGCCCCCCTTTCCTGTGCAGTTATACCTCAAGGATATTAATCCGAATGTGCCGGCACCTTGGGGGAGACATCCCCAAAACCGCTTCGGCCTAAGGGATAAATCAATCTAATTCATTTCAGTTTTGTATTGTTTTTTGCCGGCACCTTGGGAGAGAAATCCCCAATATCGCCTTGGCTAAAGGAAAAATAACTTGTGATGCTTATTTTGCTATCTACTTAGATTATTTCTCGTAACTGTCATTGCAAGTTATATATTTTGGATATCTCTTTGGGCTCACGGCCTCATGTCTTTTTTTTGCAAATTTTGGATGAATGATGGAATGATATGACGTGGTGATGTTTAGTATCTCAAGCACACTTTGGATGCACACCTCTAGCCCACGGCCTCATTCACTTTAGCTCACGGCTAGGGGCTCTTTCACACATATGTTTATCACATTATAACGTTTGATGCTTAGTGATAACATTGGGTGGTTGAATGCCTAACTTTTAGTGTTGAAGGTGCTCACGGCCTGTGCATGGTCTGTTAACTGTTTGCAAAAGCTGCTCACGTCCTACATTACTTTTTGCAAGCATAGGTTGTAGATCTGGTTGAATGCAGGGTTGATGTGGAGGAGCTCTAGAAGCTCACGGCATAGTCACTATTTTTGCAGGTTTTTGGCATCACAATGCTCACGGCTAAGTTGAAGATTCACATGTGTTAGCTCACGTGTTGATCCCTTGTCTGAGATATCCACCATCTTTTCTGCACATACATTTCACCTTTTGGGGTTAAGTGCTTCATCGTCTCATCTAGTGTCTCGGTTCCATCTCTTTTGCTCACGGTTTGTGAGTCCCTTTGGGACATTTTAAGCCCACGGCTTGGTGTTTTCTCTGTTCTTCTCTTCCTCACGGTTTAAGGCTGTGTATTGACCCCTTTTCCCATGGCATAAGGCCTTGTTACAGACCTAGTCCTGCCCTCATTTACCCTCGGCCTCCCATCCTTAAATGCTCACGGCCCTCTACTAGTTCTGCACCATTTTACCTCACGGCCTTGGTCATTTTTTGACCCTCAGCCACCTCCTAACAGTCCTAGAACCTCACGGCATAACACCTTTCGTTGGTATATCCATACACATGAGATTGTTGGTTTAGTTTTTCACATTGCTTATAGTCCTAATGCTTATGTTTTGTTCATGATTAAGCAAATCTTATCTTGAGGGCACGTCCTATTTTCTTTTCTGCATTTAGTGGTTTATGATTCATAGATATTATAACGTTGATGGTTGAAAGTATCCTTGGTTTGAGGCATCTCATAGCTCTTGTGTTGTTCATGGTTATAACATCGTAATGTTCCACATTTTCCTTTGAAGTCACGGCCTTTGTTTAAAGTTTGACATTTATATGGTTAAAGACTCTCGTCCTAATTCTCTTTTCAAGTACCTCATATATCTCATTGTTTAAGTCTGAAAGTTGCACGTGTTAAACATCTCATTACTCACGTCTTAGTTCTAGTATTGGCAAGTCATTGCTTGGTTGCTCACGTCCTACCTTTATTCAAGCATTAATTTACTCGCGTGTTCTCACATCTTATGTTTCGAAGGCATTCACACTCAAGTTTATATCTTTCAAATGCCCAAGTTACAACTTTGATTTCAGTTTTACATATGAATGATTCATGAACTTATGGTCTGATATCTCGCAGCTTTACTTTCATATGGTTCATGATAAATGATATAACACAGTGCATCATTCACCTTTCATCTTGACATGTTATGATGTGATGGTTTAATCTACATTCTGCAAGCACATATGTTTCATTTTCAGATTCAATTTATCTTGTGGAATGATAGTAATGTTGATGGTGTAGTCTTATGTTTTAATTCTGTTCTATTAATGGTGATGTGATAACAGTCTGCAAGCACTTATGTTTCAGTTTTCTGATTCAATCCATCTTGTGAAGTGAAATTATGTTGACGATGTATTCTCATGCAATCTGTTATTTACATTCGGCTATATTAATGGTAATCTGATTACACTTTTGCAAGCATCGATCGAACACACATACACTCACGACCTTCGCTAAATAAGATAAAATTTGGACACTTAAAATTAATCCAAAACGAACCCAACACACCTAAGACCCACCCGAGGGTCCTAATAATACTTAGTAACATTTTAGGGGCTCTTGACAACTGTTTCTGCCATCTAAAACGGGCGAGAGGGACAGTCTTTGGGGGAAGTGGCGGGGGACCGTCCCGTGATTCCGTTGGGGGGATCCCTTCTCTAACTACCTCTAGCTGTGGTGAAATGACGGGCTGACCTTGGAAGCTAGGCTGGGGATAAAATCCCAGTATCTTGAGCACCGGGCAGTTATTTGGCAGGATAAGGGCGTTGGAGCACATACCTAGTTAGGGGGTGGGATTTAAAATACTTAACAAGAACACTAGTTGCATAGATCACATTGTGATGTTTGGGGGAAATTAGATGTATGCATAGGCAAACACACATGTGAAGTATCTCATGGTTTCATCTATTTGCAGCTATATGTTATATCTCCTTATGTTTTTATGAGCAATTGGTTTAATTGTTGACATCTGATTACTTGCTTATCTCTGTGTTGTGGACAAGGCAAATAGTGAGTATCCCACTTGGGGAGGCACTACTTGTCTTGATTATTGGATGCTTTGTGTACATCTTGTTTATATTCTGTATATCTGATTACATAGCTGTACCTTTGTATCTAATTGGTTTATCTTGTAATTACCTTGTATATCTGTGTATCTGATTTGTACATTCATGTACCTCATGTATATGCTGTAAGCACTTGCAAATAGTCAGCATTCTTTTGTAATTCATTGCAGCTTGTAGTCTGGGGTGTTTAGTCTGGTTTACTTGTTTTACCTTGCTGTACTTAACCACCTTCAAGCCTTAGTCGACCCCATTGCCCAACAATAGGCACTAGTCTAGCTGACTTAGGAAAAGGGCTGACTGTCATATAGTTAGACTTGCATTCTGCATTGCTGCTTGATCATTATAGGCTAGTCTTTCACCTTTGGCCTGTAATAAAATTAAACTAACTCCTAGAACCTGTAATTAAAATTAACTTAGCAACTTAGGGACTACCCCCCTTGGCTTCCCTAGGAGTAAGCCTAGACGGAAGAAGTTCCTGCCAAGGTGACAGTGTGGGAAGGAACTTAGACATTGTGTCTCCGAGGGCACACTAAGTGAGCAGGACTTAGCTCACGTCTGCAAGTGTGCATTAGGACGTCAACAACACCCATGGAAACGAAGCTGAAGTTGTTGGTCGTCACTTCGTCAGAATTGATTGATGCCACGCTGTATAGACATATCATTGGATCGCTGATGTACCTGACAAACACGAGACCAGATATTTGTTTTGCTGTGAACACCTTGAGTCAGTTTCTGGTAGAACCCAGACATGTTCACCTAGTGGCTGCAAAACATGTGATGAGGTACCTTAAGGGTACATTAGATTGTGTTCTCAGTTATGATGGAGATCATGATTTCACATTGAGTGGGTATACTGATTCAGATTGGGCTAGAAGTGTTTCTGATAGGAAGAGCACTTCAGGATGCTGTTTCAGTTTGGGATCAACCATGATCTCATGGCAGAGTAGGAAGCAATCCAACATTACTCTCAGTACAGCGGAAGCAGAATACATTGTTGCGTGTTCTGCTAGCTGCGAAGCTATATGGCTTCGTAAGTTGTTGACCGGTCTATTTAACCTAGAGATGGAAGCAACCACGATCCTATGTGACAACCAGAGTTGCATATAGATGACAGAGAATCCTGTATTCCATGACAGGTCGAAGAACATAGAGATCCGATATCATTACATCCGTGACATGGTGCAGAGAGGAGCCATAAAGCTCTAGTATGTTAGCACAGATGAACAAGTTGCCGATGTGTTTACCAAGCCTCTATCTCATGTAAAGTTTGAGCACTTTCTAGATAAGCTTGGTATAGTCCTAAAGGACCTTCCTCGAAAGGCTTCCAACTTGATAGCTGTGACGTAAAGCCAGTCTAGTATCTTGCTTCCAGCTTTATTGCTGTGACGTAAAGCAAGACGATGAGATGAGATGTGACTAGTACTATGCTTCCAACTTGATAGCTGTGACGTAAAGCCAGTCTAGTATCTTGCTTCCAGCTTTATTGCTGTGACGTAAAGCAAGACGATGAGATGAGATGTGACTAGTACTATGCTTCCAACTTGATAGTTGTGACGTAAAGCCAGTCTAGTATCATGCGTCCATCTTTATTTCTGTGACGTAAAGCAAGACAATGAGATGAGATGTGACTAGTACTGTGCTTCCAGCTTGATAGCTGTAACATAAAGCCAGTCTAGTATCTTGCTTCCAGCTTGATTGTTGTGACGTAAAGCAAAACGAGTATCTTGCTTCCAGCTTGATTGCTGTGACGTAAAGCAAGACGAGTATCTTGCTTCCAGCTTGATTGCTGTGATGTAAAGCAAGACGAGTACTGTGCTTCCAGCTTGATAGCTGTGACGTAAAGCCAGTCCAGTATTGTGATGATGAGCCAACCTCGTGCTGTGATGATGATGTATTAGTTTTATACTAATCCATATTGATGCAGATGATGATTACATTCCTTTGAGAATGCCGATGCTGCCGATGAGAAAACTTTCGATGATTTATAGATACACCAGTCAGTGTTCCAAGATGATATTGATGATGATGTCCTCCTGATGCTGTTGATGATGTAGTCCTCTCTCTCACCTGATGATGTTATAAAATACCCTTCTTGTTAAGGGGGAGTGTTGAAATAATGTAACTGCAAAGTGTATTCTAATTATTATTGATATATTATTCATTGGATCAATCCCCATTGCGGATTGATCATGTCGGCTATTGTAAAGGACCAAATCCCCTTTTGCGGATTGGTCAAAATATAATTGTAATAGGCAGAAGAAGAAGTTGGACCCAAAATATATTAAAGAGGACCCAGAATATACTAAAGGTGGTTATAACCACCCAGAAGGATAAGTCGGCCCTGCCAGTGAAAAGACACCTCCACACGTGCCAGTGATGTATAAATAAGGAGGCTAGTGCCTCAGTTAGACACACACTGACTTGTTCATTGAGAGACAAGTTTCGGAGCTGTAGTTGAAGAAGAGAGAGAGAGAGAAAGGCGCATCCTTGGGAGAGAACTTTCTATATTTGTTTGAGTTATCTCTTGGCATTATATTGGCTATCTATAATAAGGAAGTTTTGCTAGGTTTTCTCCCCCATGAGGGTTTCCTAGGATAAATGATGTGTCTCTTGTGATTGTGTATTTCTCAGTGTTCCTATCTTATGCTATTGTTATTTATTGAAATGCAAAGAACTCTAATAATAGCTTAAACATTAACAAGAACGGCTAGGATTGAAGAGCATAGGTAAGGTGTTGCAAAGGCAAGGCCCTAGAAATGTCTTCAATAGGTAAAAAAAATGGCTAATTGGCATAATCTAGTAGGGACATGAAATAAGGACACTAACATGTGCTTATTCCCTAGGGTTTAATTCAACAATTTCATTAACAAAATGCAAGTAAAAGACTATAACCATTCAAGTAAGGGAAGGATTGTAGAAATTCACTCACATTCCCCAAGTATCATCAAGCCAAACCCTAGTTGTAAACCTTCCACCAAGAAAAATGCCAAAAATAGTTAAGATAAGCCTTCCTTCAACAAGTGTTCCACAATTTCAGCCACAAACCCTAGAAGGGTCGAAAATTTCAGACCTCACCAAGTGGCGAGTGAAAGATCATGAAAATAAGAGAGTTTTAGCTCTCTATTTCTACAATAGGAATTACCTCAATTAAATTTTAGGTCACCAAAAGGTCGATAAGGCCAAAATACAAAATAATATTGTTTTACATTAAAATGTCATAATAAAACCCTAATCAAGCAAATAAAGGTGATGTCATGCCCCTTTAGGGTGACATTATCCCTTTTTAGGGCAATGTGGGCATCCTGGAGCAAAACGTTAGCCCTCCTTGGGCCTTTAGAAGCTGCCACACGTGCCAAATATGCCACAATTGCCTCCCAAAACTCCCACATCACTGGATGACGTCATAAGAGGTCCTGGGCAACGTGATGGGCCTTCCAAGGCCAACGTCCCATTGGAGAGGGCACAACCCCCTTGGGTAAGGCTCTGCCAGGCTACCTCTGGTGGAATGTCCTCCTCTTCTCCGATGCAAACCCTTTGATCTGTCTCTACCCCCTGCTGGGGTCTCAACATCCATCTGATGGGCTTCCAACCCCATGGAGGTCCGAATTAATCATCTCCCCATATGTACCTATCCAATATGGTACCTATCCGTCGGGTATGATACTGCACATCAACAGATACGCCCTCCATGGGCTCATAACAATGTCAATCACATCTAATCATCAATTTTATTAAACATGTGCATAAAACTCTTTTCACTCAGTCAAGTGCTCAAAGACATTATACAAATGTGCAAGCCAAGTTTTGTAACAACCCTAATTAATTATATAATTATGATGAATAAATATAATTAATTAAATTAATTATTAAAATGACTTTATGAAGACTTTATTATAATATTATTAACATTGGTAGATGAAGTAATGAATGGGAGAGATAAGGTGGTTGAGGAATTAATGGGGGGTAAGGCGTTGGAGAAATGGATTCAAGGGAGGAAGATAAGGGAGAGGGGAGAACTCAGGGAGAGGATCTGTTTTTTGGGGGACATTTTGGTCTATGGGAAGGTAAGAAAATTTGGGGAGGAAGGAGGAGGAAGGGAGGAAACAATAGTTTTGCTTGAGGACTCTCACAGGGGCACCGTTGTTGCTGGGAATTTTGGGCCCGGGGGCCAAGAAACTGTAAGGATTCTTGGAGCTAGAGAGCCGGAGAGGCTGCTCCTAGTTGGCTAGGAGGTTACTCAGTTTGGGCAGGATTCATCAGCTTTAGGTTCAACATCATCAACTTCAGGTTCAACATCATGTTGAGGTAAATACCTTATGCATTTTCTTATACTGTTGTTCATTATGCCCATTATATTGTTGTTCATTATTATACTGCTGAACATTATTATTATGTTGAAACAGTAAATAAAGAAGTAAATTAGAAAGAATTTATGTATTTATATTTATTTTATGAGGCTCTGTATGCACAAGCCTTACATATGTTTGGAGGAAGTGACAGGGCATCCTATTCGGCAAATGTTCACTGGATGTGGGATGTTTCCGAGGGAAATAAAACCCAAGCCGTGTGAGTGGATGAGGTGGATAAGGGATGTCTAGACAAGGGGTGCAGTGATAGCAGGGAAATGCATGGCTTACCTGTGGGTGCCTCTGTAGAGGGTGAGATCCACCTGTCCTGGATGCAAATGTTTCCAAGCCCATTCATGCCTTTTTATCTTTATTCTTTATTGCTTTTTCTTCAAGAAGCTAATCAAGGGACACTGCCCTGGCGTGGTGACTGTTATCGCACGGTTTGTAGGAAAGGGCCAAGGGCTTTGAAACCGGCGTAACAGGAGCTTCCCCACCCACTATCACCTCGATGGGGGGCTCTTTCTATTTAGGAGGGCAAGTCCAAGGGAGACGTCCCAAAGTCAATCTGGATAAATGAAGGAGAATGAATAAAGACCAAGTCAAAAAGGAAACCCTTCCACAGATTGATGCCCGATATAAGATAGTCACCACTGCTAATGTACCTGCTTGCGAGACAAAGACACAGAAAACTAGAGTGTACTTGCAGTGGATTAGCACTTCATAAAACCAATGACTATCTCTAATA
>ML805439.1:15021-25875 GCA_009831015.1 Picea engelmannii
AGGCTGGCTCGTGATGAGACCCCCTATCCTCTGACTAGGTCTTGTTTTATTATTTTTTATGGGTCCCTTTGTTTCTTGCTGAGAAGCCTTTTACTGCTTTCTCGGGGATCCCTGGGCGAAGCATCTCGAGGTTTTATTTTTAGGCTTTTATCTTTTTCCAGCTTCTTTTACCCTCTCGGGCTTTAGCCCCTTCTTCGCACAAGGTAAGGTGCAACCCTTAAATAATTGGCCAACCCAATGCCCGAACCAATGTAATGGGATGGATGAGAGGGAGTAAGATGGAAAGTGGTAAGTATGATGGGAGCAGACGATGAATTTTCATGAATCCGCCCAGTGGAAACTCAAAACCTATGGGCACAGGATTACTAGGGCATCTTGTCATCACCCCAGACATGGTCAAGTGGATAAGTATAAGATCCAAGCATCCGTTAGAAACAAAAAGAACTAAATGCACATATTCAAAGGTTTTGAGGATCAGAGTGACACATACCATGATACCCGGACTCATTACCTCATGGAGCAAGATCCATCTCTGCTATAGGACCAGGCCGAGGTGATGGATGTTGCTGCTGCTGCTGACAAAGAGGAGGCGTTGAAGGAAGAAAAGATGGCCCCTCCAAGGCCATGCTCAAGTCGATCTGGCTCTCAGTACTCCATGTCTAGGACCTGTGGACCTCGAGACATAATCTCCTTAGTTATCCCTAAAATGGGGGATAACATCTGGCTCCAACTCGGGGACATGTGCTCACCATAGAGCACATGAGAACCTCAACATCTTTGGTATAACTTGGAACCTGCTTGATCTCACAGAAACTATTAGTAATCATTTAGGGTGGTGATATCACCCCCAACTCATATATATAAAAACATGCATATGTACAAGTGTGAAAACAAACTATTCTAGTATGAAATGCAAATGGTATATAGAATGAATGCAAATGCCTACTTACCTGTTGGCTAGATGTTAGGTGTAGTCAAACGACCAGTGAAACCAATCCAGTGATGTCCCACAATACTTGCCTTTGTGCTTCATCATAAACCAAAACAGTGATAAGTCAAGCACAAAAATAACAGGGGTTAGAGCATGTATCGTATCGATGAAAATAATAAAGTCTATCTCATGGAGGCGGGTGGGAGGGATAAAATCATGCCAAGTCATTCTTTGAGGAAAGTGCTCAATCCACTTCAGGAAGGGATTATGAAAAGTCAAAGGTTCAAAAAACTGACTCAAAAGGTCTGCAAGTTGGCTACCTAGGACGTTCTCATAATCTGAAGCCCTGGAAGGGCTTGACAAGGATCTAGTAGATGACTGACAAACTGTTAAGGGAAAGTTGAAAAGCTGAGATGATAGACTTATTCTTGAAGTATTCAACCAACCTTTGGACTCTAGGGTTTGCCCCAGAGGAAACTCAATACAAAAGACATATCTCCCAACTACACCTCTAGAGACACAAAAAAGTAAAGTAATCGGAGGTGGTTGGAGAAAGTTGTTACAATGATCCTTCTCTGGGCAAATGATGTCCTTACTCCTATCAAGATTTGAGCACAACGGTGGTTGAAAATCATCTTCATGGAAAGGATCCAGGTGCTCAGAGGAGTACTCATCAAAGTCCTCAAGGTATGACCGAAAATCATCAGGAAAATGTGGGACTAGGTTAACCTTGGGTGTTTTGAAAGCATCGGTAATCACATCATTTCCTTGTTGCCACTGGTCAAAATCAAGAGTAACCTGTTGTGATAACTGTGAAGGAAACACTTGGAAATGATTCTCAATGTCGTAAATGGGGTCCATATCATAACCAACTACATTCCCATTTACGTCTTCCAACATGTATGAACTCATCAATATCAAATATGTCAGTATCACTATCATAACATGGAGGATTCAAAACATTCAAAGGCTCATCCATTTCCTCCGCATTTCCCAAATCATAAAGTAGAAAATCATCAATTTTTTGGAGAGGAGGGTAACTTACTGTGTTTGTTTCTTTTTGTGCAGGAACTTCGAGGACTTGGGTGTTTTCATCATGCATCATTGTTTCATCCTCATAAATTGCCCCTACATCTTCAAATGTACAACAAGGAAGATCTACCTTGCCCAAAGATTCCATTTCTTCTTCCTTCTTTGAATCATAAAACAAGGCATTATCTAGATCCTGAAAAGGAAAGTGACTAACCTCATTCTCTTCTCCTTGTATAGGGGCAAAAGGCTCGTGGATGGCTTTGTCAGAGGGAGGAGCACAGGTTGATACTTCATCATTTTGCTTAGGTTCCAGCTCCTCAACCATGTCTTCATCCTGCTGGTTGATGACTTGTCCCCTTCTTTCTTGTGAATTTTCAGTAAAGATCTCAAGGGAAACTAATCTCTCCAAACTAAAGGTATTTGGGGTAAAGGGATGTCCTTCCTTGAACAAGGAGATATTTGCCTCAATTTCTATAGCCATGTTATAAGCTTCTTTGAGTATTTTTGGACCCTTTTTGTCGAGGAGGAAACCCAAATACACCAAAAGTGCATTGGTATAGAGATACACGAGGTACTTGTCTTCATGATAATGACTTCTAGGAATCTGGTATAGCAATATCTGAAACCTAAACTTGAAAGCCCTGACAGTCTCATCCTTAGTTTTTGTTATGTATTCGAGCCCTTTAAGTAATATTTGGATATCTTCCAAATTCATACCCCAACTCATGAGAAAGGTTTCTTCTAACTGGTCCATAGACGTGATGCTAGCGGTCGAGAGATTATCATACCATCTCCTAGCATTTCCATGCAGAGTGGCAGAGAAAAGTTTCATTACCAAGTCTTCAGCATCATCACTAATAGGGTGGAGTTGAAAGAAAGCCCAAAAATTACTACTGTGATAGTCGGGTCTTTCCCCATCACTACCAGTGAATCTAGGGAGTCACTTTTCGTACTTCGGGGGCATTTGTCGAGGATATCAAGGGATTTTATTCATGTCCAAAGGTGTGAAGTTTCCTGGGTCCCATTGAGAAGTCATAGTTGGCTTCTTCATTAGTGGAGTCGCCAGATAATTTTCTTGAAATTATCATTGAAATATGAGACTCACCCTTAGTGGAGTCGCCAGGTAAGCTTTGTAAGATAAGGACTCTTGAGGAAAGGATTACCGAAAACTGTCATCTTGAGGAGAATTGACTCAGTGTTCCCCGACAACGGCGCCAAAATGTTATAACGCAGTTTGTACTTGGAAGTAAAGGACAGCTGAAAGAACGGCAAACTGGCAAAACTGAGACTATCCTACCACTGTCACCTCGATAAGATAGCTCTTTCTGTTTAGGGTGGTAGGCCCAGGGGAGACGTCCCCGGTGACTTGGGGTTTTGAGAAGGCAAAGGCTTATGTCTAAGTAAAGTTTCCCCCCTCACAAATCACCACCGATCAGAAGGTCCGGCTAAACAACCAATAAAGATAATGATAACCAAAAGTGTACCTGCCCGAGACAAAGAAGCAAGAAAACTATATATTTGCAAGATCACTTGCTAGTTAGTACTTCATTTAATCAAGGAATTTCTTATATAAAGCAACTGATCGATAATATTGATGCAGCAAATCAATGATGTACAATAACAATACTCACAATATATCACTTCACAATAAATGCTAAAGAAAGCTTCACAATGAGCAAGAACGTTTTATCATCAATATAGTAATACCATCATTCATTTAGAAGCAAAGACTATCATGCATCAGCCAATCGTTCAACTTGCTTAAAGAAGCTAAAATGCTGCAAAGTATAGCTATAATTTAAATGGATAACGACAACAATAGGGTTAGTAGGTTAGTCTAGGCTAGGGTTAGAAGATGTTAGCAATTGTTCAAAGGTATTGGTTGTTTGAAGTTTGTGATCAAGGCATTCAATCATAAAGGTCTTAGATCAGTGCATTCATAGGGCAAATGGAGTCGAAGGTAGCGACAAATGTTGAAGAAGCAAAATGATAATGGAGGGCTAAAGACAAGAGGGTTTGATGGTGAAGTGTTATTGATCCAAGGCTTCAACAATCAAAACCCTAGGGGAAAACGACTCACTAAGGTGTAGAAATCCTAGGCCTTAGTGCGTTTTCCTCTTTCTTTAGCTCAATGACAAGATAAAGAATGGCTAGGATTGAAGAGCATAGGTAGGGTGTTGCAAAGGCAAGGCAAGGCCCTAGAAATGTCTTCAATAGGTAAAAAAAATGGCTAATTGTCATAATCTAGTAGGGACATGAAATATAAGGACACCAACATGTGCTTATTCCCTAGGGTTTAATTCAGCAATTTCATTAACAAAATGCAAGTAAAAGACTAGAACCATTCAAGTAAGGGAAGGATTAAAAAAATTCACTCACATTCACCAAGTATCATCAAGACAAACCCTAGTTGTAAACCTTCCACCAAGAAAAATGCCAAAAATAGCTAAGATAAGCCTTCCTTCAACAAGTGCGCAACAATTTCAGCCACAAACCCTAGAAGGGCCGAAAATTTCAGACCTCACCAAGTGGTGAGTGAAAGATCATGAATATAAGAGAGTTTTAGCTCTCTATTTATACAATGGCAATGACCTCAATTAAATTTTAGGTCATTGTTATCACACCGTTTGTAGCTAGGATAAAATGCTATAAGGTAGTGGGCCAAACTGGCGTAACAAGAACCTATCCCACCCAATGTTACCACGATGGGAAGGCTCTTTCTCTTTAGGGAGGCTAGGCCCAGGGGAGACGTCCCCGGTGACCTGGGGTTTTGAAAGGGCAAAGGATTAAAGGATAAGGACAAATTCCCCCTTCACAGATCACCGCCAATCAGATAGTCCCGGCTAAACAACCAATAATAAGGTGTAACCAAAGAAAAGAAAAGCACCTGCTTGAGACAATACAACAAGGAAACTGATACGTGCAATCTTGGTTAGTACTTCATATAAATCAGTGATTATCTGATATTCAATATAAGCAATTTAAAGATAAATGTTGATGAAGTCAATGTTTACAAAATAGCAATGATAAATGTATCACTTGTCAATAAATACAAGAATGTTATGGCATCCAATATAATCAATCAATACTTAGTCTAATAAATGCCCTCAACTACCATTCAATTGCTCATAGACAAAACGTTGCTGCATCAATGACATAATAGCAAGGAGTGATGTCAGCATTCAGGGTTAGTAGGTTAGGGTTTTGAGATTCAAAAGTTTTAAGAGTTTAATGGAGTCATAAGTGAAGGATGCAAAGGTTGAAGGAGATGAGATTTCAAAGGACTAGAGGGAAAAGTTTCAAGGTGCTGCTAAAGCAGGGCCTCAAAAAACAGAACCCTAGGGGAGAGAGGCTCACTCCGGTGTTGCAAAAGCAAGGCCTCGTGCTCTCTCCTCCTTCCCAGCAAACGACTAGCTCAGATGAAGCACAAAATCAAGACAAGAAAGCTTAATGAGGGAGAGTGTTGATACAACAAGGCTCTTTCATCAAACCCTAAAGGAAAAACGACCCTAAGTGTAGATAACCTAGGCCTGGGACGTCTTCCTCCTCTTGGATTCTAAATGGTACGGCTAGCATAGGGGAAAGAGAAACAAGGAGTGTAGCTACGACTAGGCTCTCTTTCTCTCTTTCAAGGGCTGAAAGTTTCTCTATCAGGGGACATGAGACAAGGACCTACTTGTGTGCTTGTCACCTAGGGTTTTGATTCAACAAATTTATAAGCAATATGCAAGAAATTTAAACTACAACCATTCAATAAGATGTTTTGGAGAGAAAACACTTACAATTCATGAAGAAATAACAATGCAAACCCTAGTTGTAACACCTTCCTTCAAGAGAAACACCATAAATGCCAAAAATCTCTTCCTTCAACAAGTGCGCATCACTTAGTTCAGCCAAAAACCCAAATAGGGCACACAAAATCAGACCTCACTATGAGTGAGTGAATTTGTGATGATCAAAATGAGAGTGAAAACCCTCAATATATAGTGTATCAATGCCCTAATTTACTTTTAGGTCGTAAAAGGCCGACAAGGCCATAATACCAAAATAATATTGTTTTTACATTAAATGCTAAGTAAAACCCAATCAAGCAAAAGGTGAAACGTCAAGCCCCTATGAGGGAGACGTTAGCCCTTTCTAGGGCCAGTGCAACATCCAGAAGCAAAACGTTAGCCCTCCTTGGGCTCCTCCAAACTGCCACACATGCCAACCACCCTATCCATCTGCCATACGCTCATGATGATGTCACAAGCCTCCTGGTGACGTCCTGGGTCATCTGGAGCCAACGTTCCATTGCAAGTGGGTCAATCCCCCTAGGTCCAACTCAGCCAAAGTGCCCCTGATGGAACGTCCTCTTCTTCTTCGGTGCAAAGGCCCTGATCCATCTCCATCCCGTCTCTGCCCCCTGATGGGGTCT
This sequence comes from Picea engelmannii, assembly GCA_009831015.1. Classification (NCBI taxonomy): domain Eukaryota; kingdom Viridiplantae; phylum Streptophyta; class Pinopsida; order Pinales; family Pinaceae; genus Picea; species Picea engelmannii. The sequence goes on from ML805439.1 coordinate 21,402, forward strand.
CAACGTCCACCTGGTGGGCTCTTCAGCCCCATGGAGGTCCGAACTGGTCATCTCCCCATGTGTACCAGCCCAAATGGTACTTGTCCGTCGGGCACGGTCCTGCACATCAAAAAGCTACACCCTCCATGGGCTCATCAGTCACAGGGATCATAGCAATGTCAATCACATATCATCATCAATATTATTAAACATATGCATAAAACCCCTAATACATCAATCAATAGCTCCAAGACATTACAAAAACCTGCAATACAAGATTGGAGAAAAGGCCAAGGCGCCCTATTGGGCTACTGTCCACAAGAAAAGGAAAGTTTCCAGGAAGATCTCATCCAAGCCATGTAAGTGAGGTGATGTGGTTAGGGGATGTCCAAACATGAGGTGCAGTGAGGGCTAAGGATGCATAAGTGTTACTTGTGGGTGCCTTTGTAGAAGGCGAGCTGTACCTGTCATGGATGCATTTTTTCCAAGCCCATTCTTGCCTTTATTGTTTTTATTCTTGTTTTATTGTTTTTATTTTCTTTTTTTTTTGTTCAAGAACTAACCAGGGGACACTGCCTTGGCATGGTGACCAGAGCTGACAGCGTTACCCACAAGTAGTTTCACAAATATGAGAAGGTTGGCTCGTGATGAGACCCCCTTTCCCTTGGCCATGCAACCAAAGGTCACTGTGCTGGCGTGGTAACTAGATGGTGGCAATGTCATACTGTTAGGTACCCATGGACCTAATAGGTTGGCTCGTGATGAGACCCCCTATCCTCTGAGTAGGTCTTGTTTTGTTATTTTTCGGGTCCCTCTTGTTTCTTGCTGAGAGGATTTTTACTGCCTTCTCGGGGATCCCTGGGCGAAGCATCTCGAGGTTTTATTTCTAGTCTTTTGTCTTTTACGAGTTGCTTTTTACCTTCTGGGCCTTTAGCCCCTTCTTCCCACGAGATAAGGTGCCATCCTGTAAATAGGTCAACCCAATGCTCGGACAAGGTGAGTGGGATAAATGAGCGGGAGATAAGATGAAACAGTGGTGTTATGATGGGAGTGGACGATGGCTTTTTAGAAATTCCCCCAGTGGCAAACCAAAACCTATGGGCACAGGCTTGCTAGGGCACCCTGTCAATTCCCCCAAGCATGGTCAAGTGGGCAAATGTAAGATCCAAGCAGTTGTTAGAGATAAAAGGAATCAAATGCATATATTTAAAGGTTTTAATGATCAAAAGTGACACATACCATGATACCTGGGCCAATTACCTCACGGAGCAAGAACCTTCTCTGATACAAGACCAAGCCGATGGTGATGGATGCTGCTGCTGTTGACAAGACAAAGCTGATGGAAGAAGAAAAGGATGGGCCCTCCAGGGCCATGATCAAGTCAATCCTGCTCTCGGTACTCCATGTCTAGGACCTGTGGACCTCGAGACATGATCTCCTAGTTATCCCTAAAAAGCGGGGATAACAGTCACCAAAAGGCTGACAAGGCCAAAATACAAAATAATATTGTTTTACATTAAAATGTCATAATAAAACCCTAATCAAGCATATAAAGGTGACGTCATGCCCCTTTAGGGTGACATTAGCCTTTTTTAGGGCAATGTGGGCCTCCTGGAGCAAAATGTTAGCCCTCCTTGGGCCTCTGGAAGCTGCCACACGTGCCAAATATGCCACAAATTCCTCCCAGAACTCCCACATCGCTGGACGACGTCATAAGAGGTCCTGGGCGATGTCATGGGCCTTCTAAGGCCAACGTCCTAATGGAGAGGGCACAACCCCCCTGGGTAAGGATCTGCCAGACTGCCTCTGGCAGAACATCCTCCTCTTCTCCGGTGCAAACCCTTTGATATGTCTCTGCCCCCTGCTGGGGTATCAACATCCATCTGATGGGCTTCCAGCCCCATGGAGGTTCGAACTAATCATCTCCCCATATGGTACCTGTCCGTCGGGTATGATTCTGCACATCAACAGATACGCCCTCCATGTGCTCATAAGTCACAGGGATCATAGCAATGTCAATCACATATAATCATCAATTTTATTAAACATGTGCATAAAACCCCTTTCACTCAGTCAAGTGCTCAAAGACATTATACAAATCTGCAAGCCAAGTTTGGAGGAAGTGACAGGGTGTCCTATTGGGCAAATGCTCACTGGATGTGGGATGTTTCCTGGGGAAATCAAATCCAATCCATGACAGTGGATGAGGTGGATAAGAGATGTTTGGACAAGGGGTGCAGTGATAGCAGGGAAATGCATGGCTCACCTGTGGGTGCCTCTGTAGAGGGTGAGCTACATCTGTCCTGGATGCAAATGTTTCCATGCTCATTCGTGCCTTTTTATCTTTATTCTTTATTGCTTTTTCTTCAAGAAGCTAATCAGGGGACACTACCCTCGCGTGGTGACCAATGGTGGCAATGTTACCCACAAGCACTTTCACGAAAATGAGAAGACTGGCTCGTGATGAGACCCCCTTTCTCTTGGCTATGCCACCAAGAGCCACTACCCTGGCGTGGTAACCAACTATTAGTAGTGTCATACCGCTAAATGCCCATGGACCTAATAGGCTGGCTTGTTATGAGACCCCCTATCCTCTGACTAGGTCTTGTTTTATTATTTTTTATGGGTCCCTCTGTTTCTTGCTGAGAAGCCTTTTACCGCTTTCTTGGGGATTCCTGGGCGAAGCATCTCGAGGTTTTATTTTTAGGCTTTTATCTTTTGCCAACTGCTTTTACCCTCTGGGCCTTTATCCCCTTCTTCCTATAAGGTAAGGTGCAACCCTTAAATAATTGGCCAACCCAATGCCCAGACAAATGTAATGGGATGGATGAGCGGGAGTAAGATGGAAAGTGTGGTAAGTATGATGGGAGCGAACAATGACTTTTCATGAATCCCCCCAGTGGCTACTCAAAACCTATGGGCACATGCTTACTAGGGCATCCTGTCATCCCCCCAGACATGGTCAAGTGGATAAGTATAAGATCCAAGCATCCGTTAGAAACAAAAAGAACTAAATGCACATATTCAAAGGTTTTGAGGATCAGAGTGACACATACCATGATACCCGGACTCATTACCTCATGGAGCAAGATCCATCTCTGCTACAGGACCAGGTCGAGGTGATGGATGTTGCTGCTGCTGACAAAGAGGAGGCGTTGAAGGAAGAAAAGATGGGCCCTCCAGGGCCATGCTCAAGTTGATCTGGCTCTCGGTACTCCATGTCTAGGACCTGTGGGCCTCAAGACATAATCTCCTTAGTTATCCCTAAACTGGGGGATAACAGGGATCTCTCCATAGCTATCAACCTATTTTGCAAAGCACTAAGTTGAGTAGCATGAGTTGCGTCCATTCTTTTAACCATTTATGTTACGACCTTTAAAGGGTCATAAGTAGGATCTTTATTATCAGGAGCAACTCTTTTTCTTTGGACTATGACTGCCTAGAATAAGTACCCCTTGTAAAATCTGTAAGATTTGATTTCCCTGAGGCTTGCATATTCTTATCAATCTTTATAGTTGTTTCTCAAGCAATTTTGAGGTTGGTGGATTCCTTATTTCTTAACTGATATCTCATTTCACCACCAAATGCCTCAATGTAGTAGATCAAGATAGCATTATCAGGAGGCTTGATGTCTGTATGCAAGATCGAAACCAATTCATTGAACTTCTTGTTAAACTCTTCCATAGTTTCATTTTCATTTTTCTTGATTTTGTTGATGGCAGCTAACAAATGACGATGATCCCTTTTCTCCCCCCACTTTTAGTGAAGGCATATGTAATGTTCCCAAGCTAATTTTTTGCCCGGAACCAAAGATTGTTTAACTGTTTGTTATTGTTTTAGTGTGTTATACAGGTTTGTCTCATCAAGTTGCGCATTGCAGGTTTATTCCTTAGAGATTATAGCATGGAGATATAGATCTGAGCATATAACACAAGAAAATGACAAGATACAAGCAATGAAGATCAAAATAGAGCCAACAACTTCAGATTTGACCTTTATTTAGATATTAGAGTGATCTTAATACAATAGATTTGCAGATCTTGAATAATACAAGAAGAATATCCAAGCTGGAATAGTACCTGCTCCAACAAGCTCCAAAAATGAAGAGAATAGCCTCCAAAGGCACCACAATATATTGGAGAAAGGAACAAGATTAGTTTCTTTCCCTTCAAGAGCTCTCTTGGTTGGCTGTAGATACCCAATATTTCGGCCTCCCTCCCAGAGACCTACAAATGCCACCAAAATTGCTAGAACAATAGATCGGGGGAAGATAAACCCCCTGGCAGAGTTTCAAGCTGATTGAGGAAGTTCTGATCACTCCAATGGGTGGATCCTCCTTCTGAAGTGCGCCCTCCTCCTCTCCAACTCGCGCCAAGCTCCAAATAAAATAAACAACAGAGAAACCTCCTCCAAAATAGGCTAGAAAGGGCGCCCTAGACCATACAATGAAAACCCAGAAGTCCTTAGGGCCCAAAGCCTCCTCCTTTTCCTAGAT
>ML805439.1:65448-85968 GCA_009831015.1 Picea engelmannii
TTTATGGTGGGGTTGACCTGTACCCTTTACATCGCAATTAGGGTTATATGTATATCTTACTCTTCGACAATATAGCAAGGGATCTCACACACCCACTAGTGCTCAGCCACTAGGGGCATGTCCACTTGTGCTCAGCCACAGGGACTTCCTACTCAACAGGTCTCTATCTAACTGAGTCTCACAGGAGAATCATCTGGACACACACCCACTAATGCTCAGCCACTAGGGGCACGTCCACCTGTGCTTAATCACATGGATGTCCTACTCAACATATCTCTATCTCACTGAGTCTCATAGGAGAATCATCTAGAGTACCACTTCGTCTCAACTCTCTACACAGAGGAGGACGATACACCCATCACATGGGCACCTTCACCCCTCACAAGGGTACACATAGTTTCTTCTCAAACGACACACCCATCTCATGGGAATTCTCACCCCACACAGGGGCACACACATCGATACACCCATCTCATGGGTATCCTTACCCCACACAGGGGCACACAACGTTCCATCTTAGTCTCAGAGAGGAACGACACACCCATCTCATGGGAACACCCAATTCATGGGCTCTCTCACAGGCCGACTCACTTAGTCTATGTCCTGGAGGATGTATCACGAAGCTGTAATCATCAACACTCCCTCTCAGCTAGGGAGGCATTCTCCACCCGACCAAGTCTCTCACGAAAGTACTCGAACTTCGTCTTGGCAAGCAGTTCAGTGAAGATATCTGCAAACTGCCCATGTGTAAGAAGGTACTGCACGTGTACTGCTTTTCTCTGCACCATGTCTCTGATATAATGATATTTTATCTCAATGTGTTTTGATCTATAGTGAAACATAGGTTTCTCAGAGAGCTTCACACCACTCTAGTTATTTCAATGAATAATGGTAGGATCCATCTCATGATCAAATAAATCTTTCAAGATCTTTTGAAGCCACACTACTTCGCGGATTGCCACACTCAATGCTATATACTTTGCTTCTGGGTTACTCTAGGCCACAAAGCTTTGTTTCCTACTGCACCAGGAAACCATGACAGACCCCAAGGTAAAACAACAACCGGATGTGCTCTTCCGGTCCACTGCGCTCCCTGCCCAATTTGCATTGGCATATCCCTGCAAACTCAAGTCTACATTGGAGGCATATCTCAGGCCATATCCAATTGTGGCTCGTAGATATATCAATACATGCTTCGCTGCTATCCTGTGAGTCTGTCATGGCTGACTCATGAAATGACGAAGTACATTCATTGCATATCATATATCAGGTCTGGTGTTAACTAGATACATCAATTATCCAATCAGTTGTCGGTACAAATGTGGATCAATCTCGCCCAAATCAGTAGAAGCATCATTCATTTTCTTCAAATCCATCAACATAAGTGTAGGCAAGGATTTGCACTCCATCATACCAAACTTCTTCAATATCTCCATTGTATATTTTCCTTGACTCAGGAAAATATCATCAGTCCTTTGCCATACTTCTAGTCCCAAGAAGTAGTGCATCATACCCAGATCCTTCATCTCGAATTCAGAAGTCAAGGCTTTATTGCATTCAACAATAAGTCTTTATGAACCAGTGAGGAATAATTCATCCACATACAGGACCAAGATTAGGCACTCGTTACCAACAATATGATAATATAGGTTTGGATCAACAACACTCTTGTTGAAGCCCAAACTCATCAAGAATCCATCAATTTTCTCATACCAAGAACAAGGTGCTTGCTTTAGTCCATACAGGGCTTTCTTCAACCTGCACACATGATATTTCTCGTCATGTATCACGAATCCTTCTGGCTGCTCAATATAAACTTCTTCCTCAATCTCACCATTGAGAAAGGCTGTCTTTACATCCATATGATGTAGTTTCCAACTCATGGATGATAGTACAGATAGAAGTGTATCGGTCTACTGAAGCAAATGTCTCATCATAGTCAAATCCCTCTACTTGTGAGAATCCTCTGGCTACAAATCTCGCTTTGTATTTCTCGACACTTCCATCAGTTGCATGCTTGATCTTATAGATCCACTTGGAAGTCACTACAGACTTCCCTTCTGGTCTCCTAACAATATCCCATACATCATTCTTCAAGATGGACTAATATTCTTTTGTCATGGCATCTTACCATACCTTCTCACCTGTCGCTTCTCCATGACAAGAAGGCTCAGAATCAATGATGTGGCTCATGGCTGAAAAGTAGCTCGAAAATATCTTTGGTCTCTTTCTCTCTCGGGATGTGCCTTAAGGGGCTGCATGTCCCTCTGCCTCCTATAGAGTTTGTTGAGCCCAGGCATGCCTTTTATGCCCTACTGCAATATCTCTGAGGATATCAACTGGAGCAACTGGATCAACTGGAATAATAGTTGTCTCCCTCTAAACTGTTGAAGGGGGAGAAGGTAATGTCTCACTGTCAATCTCCATCTGAGATTCTCTGGATCTTTGAAAGGCTATCTCTTCTTCAAATATAACATTTCCGTTAACCTCAATCTGTCTTTGATCAGGGATGTAGATCTGATATGCCTTCGAATGTTCACTGTATCCCACATATGTACCCTTTCTCCCTGAAGGGTCTAGCTTGGATCTCTTCTCTTTGGGTACATGAAAATATACGAGGCACCCAAATATCCTGAAGTTTCCAATCTCAGGCTTCACTCCGGTGAAGGCTTCTTCGGGAGTTATGTTCTTCAAAATCTGGTGAGGACTATTGTTCTGAACATATACTATTGTCATGCATACTTCTGCCCACAGAGTCATAGGTAGACTCTGATCATGTATCATCGTTTTGGTTGCGTCGGTGATGGTTTTGTTCTTCCTCAAATGGTTTTGACTCCCTCTGAGTCAAGTGATTCCCTCTGAAGTCTGAAGGGTAAACATCTTCCTTTGTTGTTAACCTGCCTGGAACAAGAAAACAAACGAAAGGAAACAAGACAAGAATATCTCCTAGAGGAGAATAATGAGTACATCTCTAGAATCAAAACAATTTAAGGATTGTTGTCACAACTACAACTCCTACTTGTAATGTAGAAAATTTTTAGAAATGTAGGTTAGAGGCATGATAATTAAAACAATCAAACTTGGAGTCTTCACTTCTAGTGTGTTGTTCCTCTGAATGCAGTGAGATCCCTCTGGATCCATGATTGCAACAAAGGTTCCTTCCTTCTGCAAGTACCCACATGACAATGATACAAGTAATATATACAAGTGCATACCTGAAAGTGCTAATATGAATTCTCCAATGGCACCTAGTTGATCTCTGATCTCTGACATCTTCATGAAAAAGATATCAACAATGTCACCCTTTTGTCATCTTGATGTTTTGAAGCTGGCCCTTCGATATAAGAGCTTGAGTATATTATCTTAGATTAAGCCCTTAGATTGTTGTCCCAAATGTTGATAAAGATGATATTATCCTTGATGGATACTCTAATGACAAGGAGCACATTTTTACTAAAGCATATACAGAGCTTGTTAGCAGACAACCAGTATATGATAGTGAAGAAGATAAGGAGGAGCTGCATCAGCAGTTGATATTTCCTTTATCACCCATTGATGAGCAAAAATCTCCAAGGAACAATGAGCTCATGTCTATCTTTTCTGCACCTGCACTTGCAAAGGACATCAAACAAAATATGAGTAGCTATGAAGCATATGAGGATCACAATTTTATTGATGAATCAACCTTCACAGAGGAGCAAGATTGTCTTCTTAACCAGCTAGAAGTGTGCCATGATCTTCAAGATCCAATGGCAATCTGGATGGATTCCTTGCTTACACAGGTCCTAATTGTTGCAACTCTCGGTATATCTCTTACTTGCGACAGTAAGTGTAAGCTTTTCTTGGATCTTTTGATGAAAACATTCCATTCTTTTTTCATTTTCAACTACAACTACTGTTATGTTTGATTAAAGAGTAGATGCCACAACACTAAAAAATATATGTTAAACATCCAAAGTAAGGGAAAAAAGTAAATTAATGTCTTATTCCATAAATGGAGATTACATAGTCAACCTTTACAATAATACCAATTGCTTAAATGTGAAGAATCTTACCTGTCATCCATCGGGACACGTGAAATTGTGATATCAGCCTCCTTATCAATGTGTTTCTGCAAGTACTTATTCATTGGTCCATAAAAAACAATAGGAGAGGTACACCAACCTACAAAACTATTGTTGGTAATGATAAATTCAACAAAAGGTGATCCATATGCAAATATGGCATGATAAATCATAATGTACCCTCTATAGTAACACAATATGGTCATAAAGATAACCAACTTGTACAAAGTCCTTATAATCCATACGGTAGAGATAGTCACCCGACAAAAAAATATGTTTAATATGCTTGTTCCTTGGATCCTGACTCATGTACAAGTAATGCAAATAATGAGAGGAGGTTAGACAATCAAACATAAATCCATATTATATACAAAAGATCAATCCTAAACTCTCTCTCTCTCTCTCTCTCTCTCTCTCTCTCTCTCTCTTTTTGAGTGTGTGTACGGAGAGAGAGAGAGAGAGAAAGAAACTTCCTTTTTCTAACCTACCTCAAAAAGCCACATAAATTCCATCTCCTCATCTCTATAATCCTTACCAAGATACTTGAAGTAATTGAAAATTTTTAACCAATACTTGATAACAGTGAAAAACCCAATTGGTTATGTGGTGCTAATCTAAAAACTAAAAAAAATCTAATCAACCATTTGTTTGCCTAATGTTCTATATAGTGACAACCAAGCTTCTCCCAAAATTTTCATAAAGCATGCTCTCACAACTAGCAAGATCAGATGGAAAAGGGGCCTTTTTGGGAAATAGGGTGTGCCAAAATGCTTTGGGGAAAAGTGTGGAGGGACAAGAGAAGCTCATGTCTCCTAAATGAAAGAAATCCATGCTACTTATGTCAGAGGAGAAGTTGATATTCTTGTTGTGTGGATGAGATGGAGGAGGGTCGATGAGAAAGGACAAAACATAAATATTTATGCATCGACTTCTAGTTGTCATCATAAAAATAGTTCACGGGGAAGGAAGCAAGGGTGTGGACAGGTTTGTTGTGGTGAGTGCATTGGGGATGAGAATCCAAGGCAACATCCCAAAGGGCTTTGAACAACACAACATATTTGGTCATGACCATGTTGAGACTCTGAGAAAGATAAAAGGTGAAGGCATCGACATCAAAGTGAATCATGTTAGGTAGGTTATCAAATGACTTGGGGGTGTGGAAAGGGGATGGAGGGACCATCCAAGGGCCATCATTTCCTTGAGCCTTAACCACCTTCTATATGTGAAGAACCTTGAGAAGTAGAGTTGAGGGCGGGGACTTTCATTGTTCCACACAAAATAGAGTTTATGCCATCATTTCTAGCAAATACTATGCACAAATTGAAAACTATAACCAAATAATCCCTTTGGTCTCTTAAACATCATGCTTGCTATCATGAAAAAAATTTGCAAAGCCATCCAATAACTCTAGGGTATGATCAATGGAAATGGAATGGGGAAGAGATGCCCCTCCCTCTATGACTCACTCCATCTCTTTCATGTCTAGGATACAACATATCAAATTTACATTCTTCTACTACTCATTCCATCTCTTCCCTCTCTTATGTGACATGTCAAGTTTGCATCCTTAGATGACACCCCATCCAAGACATAAGTTATATAATATTATGTTTCTTTAACATTTTTTCGGAAGAAGTCTAAATATTCAACAATTTTCATCTTTTGTGATTTTCCATTGCCAAAATTTGGCCATAAAATCTTTGTTGAAATCACAATTTTCGATTGTTGAAACCATTGTTTTTAATGCAAAACTAAATTCAATACCCTCAAAAACCCTTACTACAACCTGTTATCGCTCAGTTTGTAGTTTAGGTCAAAAAGTTGAAAGGTAAGGGTCAAACTGGCGTAACAGTAGCCTCCCCACCCACTGTCACCTCGATGGGGGGCTCTTTCTATTTAGGGTGGCTAAGCCCAAGGGAGACATCCCTGGTAATCTGGGGTTTTGAAGGGCAAAGGCTTTAAAGGATTAAGGTAAGTTTTCCCTTCACAGATTACCACCAAGAAGATAGTCAGAATGAAGAAATACCACAGAAGAGGCACCTGTTTACGAGACAAGACAATGACGATACTAGTACATGCAATAGTGGTTAGTACTTCATTTAATCAATGACTATCAACATTTAATGTACATGAGCATAAATAGCAGTAAATATTGACGAAGTCAATGTTTGCAAATGGACTATGGCATATAATATTACTTCTCAATAAATACCATAATGATATAACATCCAATGAAAATATTTAATCCTTGAATTAATCAAATGCATTAACTATCATTAATTGCTCACATACAAAGGTTGTTGCGTCAAGGTTACTAGAGGTGACGTCAGCTTTCTTCTAGGGTTAGTGTTATAGACAGAGAGGTCAACGTTTTGCAAATAAGCCAATGAAATTTATCAATACATCAATGTCTATCATTAGATGACTAAGCCACAACGTTTTCTATCAACCAAGAGCTCAAACAAGGCATGACGTCATCATTAATTTGAGGGTTAGTAGACATTAGGGTTAGTTAAGGTTTCAAATTTGAAGGTTTTGAAAGATTTTTTTTGGCATAATAAGCTCAACGTTGGAGAGATGAACCAATGCCTTGGGGTATTATGGAGTCAAAGCAAGGGAAAGATCTCGGGAGGATCTAAATCTAAAGACAAGAGAGTTAGGTTCTATGGTGCTGCAATGGCAGGGCCCTAGAATCAAAACCCTAAGGGGAGGAGGCTCATTTCGGTGTTGCTTAAGCAAGGCCTCATGCTCCTCCCTCTTTCCTTAAATATTCTTGGCAAAATGGCTAGCTTTAAAACACAAATCTAAGGTTGAAAAGTGTTGCAAGAGCAAGGCCTTTCAAACCCTAAAAGTCAAAACCCTAGGTGTAGAATTAACTAGGCCTAGGACGTCTTCTTCTTTTAACTTATGTTCAAATGCTAACTCAGAAAAAGGGTGATTAGTGTAGCAACAACTAGGCTATATCCTCCTTAATCAATGGCTAAAACAAGTTTCTCAATCATGGGGACATATAGCAAGGACCTACTTGTGTGCTTTCTACCTAGGGTTTCAAGATTAAGCAATATAATAGCAATGAAATAGTAAATGCAAGAGATTTAGCCTACAACCATTCATTCAAGAAGTTTTGCATCAAAAATACACTTACAAATCATGAAGAATGCTCATCAAACCCTAGTTGTAAACCTTCCAATGAGAGAAACACCATAAAAATGCCAAGAATGATCCTCCACAAGAGTTGCGCCTCACTTCCAAGAGCAAAAATACCAAGACAAAAGATTAAAAATGATCTCTCACAAGAGAGTGAGTTATGTTATCATCAAAATGAGGTCCAACGTCCTCTATTTATACCAATCTTATGACCTTTAATTTAAAAATAGGTCATTAAAACAGCCGACAAGGTTGACCTTTAAAATTTACACTGTTTTTTACATTAAATGCTAAAAAATGTCATAATATGAGCTGAAAGGGGGACGTCAAGCCCTTCTGAGGGAGACGTTGGCCCTTTTTGGGCAAGCTCAGCATCCAGGAAGCCAAATGTTGGCCCTCTTAGCGCTTCTCCAGGCTGCCACACGTGCTAAATGACCCCAACACACTACCACATGCTCCATACAACGTCCAACTGCCTCAGGTGACGTCATGTCCATCAAAAGAAAACGCCCTGTCTGCAGTGGGTGATTCCCCCTAGGCCGGGCTCTGCCAAAGTGTCCTAGTGGAACGTCCTTCTGTCTTCTTGTGCAAAGGCTCATCATAACATCGTCCTGTCTCTGCCATCCCAACAACCATCTGATGGGCTCTTCAGCCCCATGGAGGTCCGAGCTAATCATATCCCCATGCGTACTAGTCCACTGGTACCTGTCCATCGGGCATGGTCCTGCACATCAAAAACTACGCCCTCCATGGGCTCATCAGTCCTCGGGATCATAGCAATGTCAATCATGTTTCATCATTAAATTTATTAAATACATGCATGAAATCCCTAGCATATCATCTAAGAGCTCAAAGACATTACGCATATCTATTATACAAAGTTGAGGAAACCAACAGAATAACCTATTGGGCTAATATCCACAAAAAAAGGAAAGTTTCCATAGAGGATTATTCAAGCCATGTTTATGAGGTGGTATGGTTTGGGGATGTCCAGTCACAGTAAGACCAGGGGCAGGTGTTGTCCGTGGGTGCCTTTGTAGGAGGTGAGTTGTACTCGTCATGGATGCACTTTTTCCAAGCCCCTTTATTGCCTTTATTTATTTATTGTTTTTCTTTCTTTTTACTTCAAGGTCTGACCAGAGGACACTGCCTTGGCGTGGTGACCAGAGCTGACAGTGTTACCCACTGGTATCTTCGCAGAAATTATAAGGCTGGCTCGTGATGAGACCCCCTTCCCTTGGCCATGCAACCAAAGGTCATTGCCCTAGCGTGGTGACCAGATAACGACAATGTCATACCGCTGGATACCTATGAACATAATGGGTCGGCTCGTGATGAGACCTCCCATCCTCTTGGTTAGGTCTTGTTTTTATTATTTTTCTTAGGGTCCCTTTAGTTTCTTATCGAGAGGCCTTTTATTGCCTTCTCGGGGATCCCTGGGCGAAGCATCTCCAGGTTTCATTTCCTATGGCTTTTGTTTTTTATCAGTTGCTTTTACCCCCTGGGCCTTTAGCCCCTTCTTCCCACAAGACAAAGTGTAACCCTTTAAGGTCATCCTAATGGTCGGACTAGGGGAATGGGATGGATGTAGGGGAGATAAGATGTAAAGTGATAGAATGGTGGGATCGGACGATGGCTCTGCAAATCCCCCCTGGTGGCTAACCAAAACCCATGAACACAAGCTTGCTAGGTCACCCCGTTAATCACCCCAACAATGGTCAAGTGGATTAGTGTAAGATCCAAGCAGTTATCAGAAATGTAAGGAACCTGATGCATATAAAAGAAGGTTATAACGATCAAACATGACACATACCATGATACCTTGGACCAATTACCTCATGGAGCAAGAGTCTTCTCTGATGCAAGTCCAAGCCGATGGTGACGGAAGCTGCTGCTGCCAACAGGACAAGTCTAGCGAAGAAGAAGAAGAATGGGCCCTCCAGGGCCATGCTCAGGTCAATCCTGCTCTCAATATTCCATCTCTAGGACCTGTAGGCCTCGAGACATGATCTCCTAGTTATCCCTAGATATCGGGGATAACACAACCTAATTTTGCAATATTAACAATTTGTATTTACAATTCTATAGATCCAAAAAATTTAGACAAAAAAGTCCTTTTCCCTTTTCATTATTTTCATTATTTTGAATAACAAAAAAAAATCAAATTCTTAGACTATAACTTTTCTTAATTAAACAATAAACATATTAAATTTATTTATAAAATCAGCTTTTTAAATAATAAACATCATCATAGTTACAAATATAAAAACTAGTTAAAAAATAAAAATTAATCATAATAATAAAATAATAAATAATACAGATTAATCATCATAAATAAATGGTAGTAAATAAAACTTAATGAAAGCGAGAATATAATTCTCTCCTTGGATTTGAAGAACTTGCATGTATGAAGCCATCGACAGCGAAATTGAATTAAAAAGTATTAAATAATGTTTAAGAAATTTACATATGGTGAAGATGGATATAGTCCACACTCCGGGAGGATTAAAAATTGACCGTGACAAAATAAACGAGGTTGCATAGTTAGCAGTATCTGCCGTTGTTGTTAGAGTTAGGAAGATTTTTATAGTTAGAAATATTAGACATAATGTAAAACTTGGTTTTACATACAAGTATTGTAGATGAATTATTAATATATTTTACTAGTAAATGTCAATATCATTAATATATTATTAGTAAATGTCAATATCATTGATTTTATTTATTTATTTTTTCATTGTGGTTCATCTCTAAGACTACATACACGAATAATGTACATCTTGTTATTTATGGAAAAGAATAATGCACATCATGTTATTCATTGAGAATCAAGATATGGCCAGCTTATAATCATATAGGTTCACAAAGAGCAAATGTTATCAAAGATAAAATAGTATTTAGTATTCACTAAATATTAATTTCTACAGAAGTATTTCTACATCATAATAGTAGCATCTTGAAACTTGTGTACATAGTAGTATCCTTGAAACTTGTTACTTAATAATATTTTTGGACTTGTGAGATTGAGATTTGATAAATTATACCTAGAATCTAAGCATGTTTTACATCAATGAAATTGAAATTTAATAAATTATATCAGATCTAGACATGTTATAGATACATGAAATTGAGATTTGTTAAGTTATACTTAGAATTTGGACTTGTCTTTGTTTAATAAATTATACCCAAAATCTAGACATATTATCCATGAAATTGAGATTTGTTAAAATTTTCACTTATCTCTAACATGTACACAATGTTTTGTCATAAAAAAAAAATGCTTGTAAAAAGTGGTGAAAATAATTTTTTTCATATAAAATAATTTTATTTTCTATATTAAATAATTTAGTACATATATTTAAATTTCAACCAAAATAAATTCATTTTTTTTAAGTTGAAAATGCAATTTTTTTTTTCAATAAAACCTTTTTATTTGCTATATCAATACACTTTAATTCATCTATCTGAATTTCTTAAAAAAAAACACTTTAATTAAAAGTTCCAAACAATTAATTTATGTATTCCATGGATTCCACATTAAAAAAAAATGTTAATAATGAGACGAATTCAATAATTTTAGTTTTTTCTAATAAATTAAAATATTATTGATTTTTTAAAATTCAATACAATTAAATAAATTCTATTTTATTTAATTAATCTATTTTGTAAATCCATTTATGCATTCAGAAATGCAATTTAAAAAATATAAAATTATTATTTAGTAGATTTGTATTTTAGCTGATAATTTAAAAAATATTAATAAAAAAATATTTCAATGTCTTTCATAAATAAAATATTTCACTATCCATTTTAAGTAAAATAATTATCAACTCTATATATAGAGAGATAGAGTAATTGAAAGTAAAAAATTCTGATTTCCTTAAAAGGTGTTTTCTACTTCCTTCAATGTTTAATATTATGGAGTTGACATGTGGCATTTAAAAAATATTAATAATAACAAAATGATTTCAATGTGGGCCATAAATAAAATATTTCTATGTCCAATTATTTTAGTTTTCTCTCTCTATATATATGATATATGGAGGAATTTGATGCCTTTGCACACGATAGATGTCAGTTAAGATGGATCTACCCTGGTAATATTTCAAAAAAAGAGAAAGCTCTAAATCAATATCAACTGTAATAAAATTGAAAAATTATTATAATTTTTTAAAAATAAATTCCACCCAAATTTGTTGTGCATTTATTAAATGTGTAATGCTCATAAAAAGCTACATTAAATTATTTGGCAAGCAACACAGATATTTTCCTCCTACTCTAATTTAGGGCAAGTCAGATATGCATTGATTATCAACAAATAACTATTCAATAGACTTGCATTGATTATCATAATTTTCATTTAATGACAAATACGTCTTCAATAGACTTGCATTAATCATCATATTTTTCATTTAATGACAAATAATTATTCAATAACTTTAGAAAATTTTTCCTGCATGGTCTAGCAACCGATTGAATGTGGGATGTTGGGATATGTAACTCCCACTTTTCTTTGGTGTGGTTATTGTTCTTATTGGTCATGTTTAGGTAGAGTTGGTCTCTACGTAGAGTCTATTTCCTAGGTTGTAGGAAGTGGTTGGAACTAGTTGGATTTGAGAGATATCCGCTCGTACTAGATGATTCCTAATTTGGTGTGAGTTTGAGATATTTCCTCAACCGATGTATCAAGGTAGTTGTCTATCTTAAGACAATATTCATGTATTTATTTGTACTCTATTATTTCTTTGTTCAATAGAGCGTTGATGCACAATTTTGGTGTGTAAGAATAATGTCTACTCTCCCTCTCCTATTTCCCAATATGGTATCAGAGTGGGACTAGGCCCGACTCCGTCATGGGAGGGCCCAAGTAAATGGAAGGGAAATTGAAGCCCAAGTAGGTGAGAGTAAATAGATTGAGTGATAGTTGCTTTGTGTATGAAGTAGATTGTTTGTCCATCGTTTGATGTAGTTGTTGTGTGAAAGGAAGAGGAGTTCATCGTGTGTAGAATAAATCCACAAGGACATATACGCTTTGAGGAGCTGTCGCCTTGCAGAGAGAAGGCCAAGCCTCATGTTTGAGGCACTCTTGCGAGAGAGGAGTGCTACCACGGGCAACATCGGTGCTCTAGACGTGCATTTTGAAGAGGGAAGAGATATGATGTGTAGGTGGCATTGTTCAATAGAAAATTTGTGGCCATTGTAGAAGAGAGAGTTAACCACTATAAATGAGAACCGTTGTTAACACCCTAGAGTGCATAGGAGAATCGTCGCCCAACCAATCAGACAAAATTGCATCGATTACTTGGTAAACTAAAGCAAGAGAGTGTGGATACTCTCACCATCCTCGTTTTGGGAAAAGGTGGTGTTGGAAAGTCTTCAATCGTGAATTCTATTGTTGGGGAAAGAGTGGTCACTGTCAGTGCCTTCCAGTTTGAGGCAATGCGACCCCTAATTTGTTCAAGGTCAAGATAATGATTTACACTAAAAATTATTGACACATCAGAGCTATATCCAACCAAGCTGTACTATTTTGACTATTTTTATTAAATTGCCACAGTTCATGTTGGAGAAGTTATTTGCAAATTCGTCAAGAAACATTCATAGTTTTTTGAATGGCTCTATAAGTATATTATAGGGCAAGCCATCTCAATACTCAAGTGGCACTACCTTTGTCAATTTTGTGGTCGTTGTGGGACAAAGACAAGCCCCCAAAAGGTTGGAAGGCGGAGGCATTGCAATAACGACAATGAAAGAGAATGACAGTTTGAAATTGATATTGTACTATCAAAAAGGGCTTGAAGTAAGGCGCATGTCAACAGATGGAAATTGGACTGATCAGGTTTATGGTGACCTGGAGGTATTATGTACCTAGATCCAAGTTTCACAAGAAGGATATTTGTGAGATTGTAGTTGTTATCGCACAATCTATACTTTCCTGAAGCCCAAAGCAAGTAGATACAAGATTGGCGTAACAGAGGGTGACCTATCACTGTCACCTTAATAGGAAACCCCTTTTTATTTAGGAGTATATCAATGTACCCTAGGGGAGACATCCCCAGTGACTTGATGGTTTGAGAAGGCTAAGGGAAGAAAGTCCCCCCCTCTCACTCAAGAGAAGGCTAAGGCAAGAAAGTCACTCAATTTTCAAAGGTTCTTTGTGTCTTATAGAGATGAAGAAAAAGACAAATGAGGTGTACTTGCCCAAAACAAGACAACAATAGAAAAATCATGCAAATTCAAGGTACCATATGATGTTAGTGCTTCATAAAACCATGAACCTTTGAGAAATAAGTAAGCTGATGTAATACTGCAGCAAAGTAATTATCTATAACAACAATGAATGTTTTGTAACAACCACAATAATTATGCTTCAAAAATGCTTAGAAAAGACAAGAGAATTTGGCCTAATTTGACAGAATGATAACAACTTCTCAAAAGCAAAGTTGGCAATGTCTAATCAGCTTTTAATGTCACTTTTAAAGGTGAATTTGCTTTTGTAATATGGATGTAGCAATATTTTGCAACCACATCAAGTTTGTTAGGGAGTTAGTCTAGTTTAAGGTTAGCAAGAGTTAGTAAAAGTTTCAAGGAAAGTTGTTTGAGAGTTGTTTGAGCAAATCAATCACCAAGGTGAGTAAACTAGTGCCTTTTATGGTATATGCAGTCAACAATAGCAGCATCAGATTTTAGAGAAAAATAGCAATGATAGTGCTTCTCTAAAGGAGATGGAGTGGATGGAGGAGGTGTTGGTAACCCAAGGCCTCAAACACCCAAGTCCTTAAGAGAAAATCAACTACAAAGTAAGAAGACTTAGGCCCTAGCTGTTTCTTTTTCCTTAGACAAATTTAGAAGTAATATATGCAATAGGAAATTAGAGTAGGGCTACTAGAGTGCTAGTAAGTAGGGCTCTAGTAGCTACTTCTAAACAAGATGTACTTTGAGAATTTCAACAAGTGGAAGACTATAGAGAAAAAGATAATAASTTATGTTTYTCTCCTMGGGTTTTGAGCAAGCAATTTCATAATCTTTAACATGAACCAARTAAAATTTACCACAAGMATTTARCATAAACAATTTTTTGATTTTCTACTTACTTCACCAAGAATAATSAAGCCAAACMCTAGTTGAAGATCCTCCACAATGAAAAATTGCCAAAATACACCAAGATTTGCCTCTCCAAGAAGTTGTGCACCACTTAATTTCAGCCAATAACCCTTAAAGAGGGCTAAATTTCAGACCACACACTTGTGTGATGAGATATGATCATAAAAACGAGATTTTTCTCTCTTATTTATATAATATCAATGACCTTTAATTACAGTTAGGTCATAAAAAGGTCGACATGGCCAAATTACATTTAAAATCTAGTTTTTTTAAAAATGTCATTAATTAAACCCTAATTTCATCTTTAAGGGTGACGTCATGCCCTTCTAGGGTGACGTTAGGCCCCTAAGGTGGAACATTAGGCCTCAGGTGCAAAATGTTTGGCCTCCAAAGGCTCTGAATGTTGCCACACGTTCCAACTAGCACATAATTGTCCATCATAAATGCAAGTCCTAACTCTGGATGACGTCAAGGTCAAAATGATGACGTCATGTGCTCTCAAGGGTCAACATCCAGGTTGAAAGGCAAAACCCCCCTGGGTCTAGGTCTGTCGGAGTGTCCCTAGTACAACGTCCTTTCTTCCTAGTGCAAGCCTTTAGTTTCTCTTTCCCCCTAGTGGGGTTACTGTTAGAATATGAAGGATTGTGCTCGTTTTACCATTGACAATACCCTTGTCACCCAACCATATGTCGAAGCCGCTCTCTGAGCACCTTGACAGAGAAAAGAATCTTGGTAGCAATTCAATAGCCAAGAGAGGCTAATGCACCAAGCAAGAAGTAACAAAGCTGATCAGATAGGCTCACCCAAAAACTGGTGCAACACCTTCCCCAGGACTTGCGCACAAAACTGCTGGACTACAGTGCGCATAAATTTCTCTCTGCAATTCTGAGAAGTGTGAATAATGAGAGACTGGCGCCCTGTATTTATAGTAATTCTGGCAGGTTTGCCTAGGCCGACTTCTCCTTCTGGGTACTAATTAATTCATATTAATTATATTTCTGCAGCCGACATCTTGTCTAAGGTTTCCTTCATTTCTTTGCTTCCTTCTGGAACATTCTAATCTTGTCAAAGGTCACAATAGAGGTTCATACCTCCCGAAGCTACCATAATATCAACACTCCCTCCTAGCTAAGGAGGTATGGTCTTGAGCACAAACAGACCATTCAATTGGTAGTATCATGAGCACCGTCATTATTATCCAACTGGATAATATCCTATGACAACTGGTACAATATCAATTGATAGAACACCCTTGTGTTTATCCATGGTGGTATGCAACTAATCAAACAGTGACACATAGTCACAAACAGTGGAACAAATCCACCACAGTAGTATATCTCTACTGTCTGGAGACAGGCAGTCTCCATAACAATCATCTGATGCCAACCTGCGCAGAAAAATATTGTTAAAATAAACTAAATCATCTGGGCCAATCTTTCACTCACGTCTGTGAGATGTGAAAGAATATATGCCCTCAGAGTAGAACAATGAGATATCTAGACTATTCTTCTCAAGCAAGGAAGAGTAACTGTCCTGTCTTCTGAACCATTCCCCACCCTGGGCCATTCTTCCCACACTAATCAAAGTGCACCCTGGAGAGAATGTATAAACCCTAAGGAATGTCCGTCCCTGATTGTTGAGCCTGGACCATTCCCCACCCTGGGCCATTCCTCCTACACTAATCAAAGTGCACCTTGGAGAGAATGTATAAACCCTAAGGAATGACTGTTCGGACCATTTCCCTTGTTAACCACAAGAGGAAAAGATTGTCTTGTATCAACCTCCAAAACAAACCATTCCTCATGTTAACCACAATGAGAAATCCCTGTTCGGCGAGGCGGGCCAGTCTTCTTGAGTAACCCTCAAGAAGAGAGATTGCCCTAGAGCACTCCCCATGTTAACCACAATGGGAAGTCGATGTCTATGATACATCAACAATCTGGACCATTTCCCATGTTAACCACAATGGGAAATTGTTGTCCGTCAGAAATCTCAAGCCACTTTTCGAACATGAAAGAATCTGTCCAAGCTGGACTATTTTTCAATCTCGAAAAATAAATGTCTTCAATAATATTTTTAGTGCTCCCTCCCAACCTGAAGAGTCATTTCTTCCATTCCAGCTAAGGGAGTTATTTCCACGATCCCCATCTTCTCTCGGAAATATGCAAACTTTATTCTGGATAGAGGCTTTGTCAGGATGTTTGTTGTCTGCTCATATGTGGGGATATACTCGAGCTTTACCTCTCCTTCCTAGACTTTATCTCGAATAAAGTAGTATTTGATCTTAATGTGTTTCGACCTTTCATGAAACACGGGATGTTCTGATAATCTTATACAACTCTGATTATCACAATGTATTATGGTCGATTATGGAATCTGATCAAATAAATCAGAGATTGACTTCCTTATCCATATTGCTTTTGTGCATGGTTCACATGCTGCGATATACTCTGCTTATGTTGTGTTGAGTGCGACAGACTTATGTTTCCTGTTGCCCTAAGATATCATAGCGGAGCCCAAGCTGAAACACATGCCTGAAGTGCTCTTTCTGTCTTCTGCACTTCCTGCCCAATCTAAGTCTGTGAATCCATGAAGTTGTATATCGATGGATGCGGTATATATCAAGCCATAGTTTATTGTTCCACGAATATATATTAATACATGTTTTGCAGCTATCCAATGCTCATGTCTCGGTTCCACCTGGAATTGGATTAGTGTATTCAAATGTTTGGTCAAGTATTTACCAAATACATCAATGACCCAATTAGTTGTCAATATAGAGATGGATCTACTGGATCAGAATCTGGATCCTTTACTTTTCTTATATCCGTATTCATCGGAGTGTCCATGGATTTACAATCCATCATTCCAAACTTCTGAAGAATCTTTATTGCATACTTTCCTTGTCCAAGGAATACTTCACCACGCTTTTGCCATACTTCTAGTCCCAAGTAGTAATGCATGAGACCTAGATATTTCATATCAAATTCATCAGCTAGTTCCTTCTTTTCCTGGGTGATGAGAGACTCTTCACCTGTTATGAATAGATCGTCAACATATAGTAGTAGAGTTACAGGTGCATTGTCCACGACTTTGTAATATAGGTTTGGTTCTGCATGACTCTTGGAGAAACCCAGTCTTGTTAAATAGTTTCCCATTCTGGCATACCAAGCTCTTGGAGCTTGCTTGAGTCCATATAAGGCTTTCTTCAATCTGCAAACATGAGTGTCAAATCCTTGGGGTTCAATATATACTTCTTCTTCAATTGCTCCATTGAGGAAAGTTGTATTTACATCCATCTGATGTAAGTTCCATCCCATGGAAGCAGCAAGAGATATAATAGCTCCGATGGAAGTATATCTAGCCACCAAAGCAAAGGTTTCGTCATAATCTTCTCCCTCCTTCTGGCAGAACCCTCTAGCTACGAATCTTGCCTTGTATTTATCCATGCTTCTGTCTACTGCATGTTTGATCTTATATACCCATTTTGAAGTTACCATTGATTTCTCTTTAGGTCTTGGTACGATTTCCCATACTTCATTCTTCATAATGGATTGATGTTCTTCCATCATAGCTTCTTTCCATTGTCCCTTTTGAACTGCTTCTTCAAATGTGGTAGGTTCTTCATCTAGAAGCTTCGTCATGTATGTTGCATAACTTGAGAATCTTTTAGGTCTTTTACTCTGTCTGAATGTTCCTTCTGGAACCTTGAGTCTTGTTATCGCTCAGTTTGTAGTATGGGTTAAGTAGCTTGAAGGCAAGAGTCAAACTGGCGTAACAGGAGCTTCCCCACCCACTGTCACCTCGATGGGGGGCTCTTTCTATTCAGGGTGGCTAATCCCAAGGGAGACGTCCCTAGGTAATCTGGGGTTTTGAAAGGAAAGGAGTCAAGGGATTAAGGCTCAAGAAGTCAAAGTAGGTTTTCCCTTCATAGATTACCGCCAAAAGATAGTCAAAGGGAAGATAAACCACAAGATAGGCACCTGTTTGCGAGACAAAGCAACAATAAAACTAAAACGTGCAACAGTGGTTAGTACTTCAATTGTCAATGACTATCAATATGAAATACACATGAGCATAAGTAAAAGTAATTATTGACGAAGTCAATGATTGCAATAAAGGCTATGGCTTATAATATTACTTCTTCAACAAATACAAAATGATAATAGCATTCAAAGTACAAAATCAATCCTTGGATTATCACAACGCATTAAATAAGCTCACATATAATGTTTGTTGCATCAAGCCTACTAGGGGTGACGTCAGCTTTATTCTAGGTTAGTTTAGTAGGCAAAGAAGTGGACGTTTTGAAAAATAAGCCAATGAAAATACTCAACACTTCTATGTCTATCATTAGATGACCTAGCCACAACTTTAATACCAAGCAAGAGTTCAAAAGAGGCAAGACGTCATCATAAAATTAGGGTTAGTTAGGGTTTCAAATTTTGGAAGTTTGAAAGGTTGTTTTAACACAATTGACTCAACGTTGGAGTTCTAGACTAGTGCCTTAGGGTAAATGGAGTCAAGGAGCAAGGCTAAAGTCTCGGGAGAATCTAAATTTAAGGACAAGAAGGCTAGGCTTTGTAGTGCTGCAAAGGCAGGGCCACAAAGTCAAAACCCTAAGGGGAGGAGGCTCATTCCGGTGTTGCTTAAGCAAGACCTCATGCTTCTCCCTCTTTCCTTAAAACTCTTTGGCAAAACGGCTAGCTTCAAAATATAAATCTAGGGCTGAAAAGTGTTGTAGGGCCAAGGCTCTTCAAACCCTAAAGGTCAAAACCCTAGGTGTAAACTTAATTAGGCCTAGGACGTCTTCCTTCTTCAACTTATATTTCAAAACTAACTCAGAAAAAGGGGAACTAGTGTAGCAATGGATAGGCTATATTCTCCTTAATCAAATGGCTAAACAAGTTTTCTATCATGGGGACATGAAACAAGGACCTACTTGTGTGCTTGCTCCCTAGGGTTTCAATGATTAAGCAAAATAATAACAATGTAACCATAAATGTAAGAGATTTATCCTACAACCATTCAATCAAGAAGTTTTGTATGAGAAAAAACACTTACAAATCAATGAAGAGCTTATCAAACCCTAGTTGTAACACCTTCCAATGATAAAAAACACCATAAATATGCCAAAGATGATCCTCCACAAGTGTAGCGCCTCAACTCCAAGAGCCAAATACAAAGACAAAAGACTAAAATGTTTCTCTCACAAGAGAGTGAGTTGTGTTATGTTAAAAATGAGGCTCAACGTCCTCTACTTATATCATCCAAATGACCTTTAATTACAAAATAGGTTATTTAAAATAGCCGACAAGGCTGACCAACAATATTACACAGTTTATCACATTAAATGCTAAAAATGTCACAATACGAGCTCAAAAGGGAGACGTCAGGCCCCTCTGAGGGAGACGTTGGCCCTTTTTGAGCAAGATCAGCATCCAGGAAGCAAAACGTTGGCCCTTCTAGGGCTTCTTCAAGATGCCACACGTGACAAATGACCCCAGCACACTGCCACACGCTCCAGAAAATGTCCAGCTGCCCCAGGTGACGTCCTGTCCATCAAAAGCAATCGTTCCATCTGCAGGGGGTGATCCCCCCTAGGTCAGGCTCTGCCAAAGTGTCCTGGGTAAAACGTCCTTCTTCATTCCTCGTGCAAAGGCTCATCATAACATCGTCCTGTCTCTGCCATCCCAACAACCATTTGATGGGCTCTTCAGCCCCATGGAGGTCCGAGCTAATCATATCCCCATGTGTACCGGTCCTCTGGTACCTGTCCGCCGGGTATGGTCCTGCACATCAAAAACTACGCCCTCCATGGGCTCATCAGTTCTCGGGATCATAGCAATGTCAATCATATTTCATTATTAAATTTATCAAACACATGCATGAAATCCCTAGCATATCGTCTAAGAGTTCAAAGACATTACACAAATCTACTATACAAAGCTGAAGAAACCAACAGGACAACCTATTGGGCTAATACCCACAAGAGAAGGAAAGTTTCCTCAGAAGACTATTCAAGCCATGTTTTATGAGGTGATATGTTCTAGGGATGTCCAGTCACAGTAAGACCAAGGGCAGGTGTTGTCTGTGGGTGCCTTTGTAGGAGGCGAGCTGTACCTGTCATGGATGCATTTTTTCCAAGCCCTTTATTGCCTTATCTTTTATTTATTGCTTTTCTTTCTTTTTATTTCAAGGTCTG